>LPNX010166182.1:487529-543770 GCA_001517045.1 Pseudotsuga menziesii
GTATATATGTATATGTATATATGTATATGTATATATGTATATGTATATATATATATATATGTATATGTATATATATGTATATATATATATGTATATGTATATGTATATGTATATGTATATGTATATGTATATGTATATGTATATATATCAAGGTGATATCATTCAACATAACTTTTATGAGAAAATCCATTTAAAGAAGGTGGTATTGTAACAAATAAAATACTAAATAATCATTAAATAAAACTAATTAATTAAATTTGATTAAGGGGTATGACATTTACAAATAGTCACCAAAAGTGATATATATATGGGCACACTATTGTAATTCAATATGTTTCATTATGTGTGTGTGTCTCTCATGCGCACACACACACACACACACACACACATATATATTATCAATTCAAATAGAATAATGATTATTTGTTTTTCCTAGAATCTCCCTAGCTTGCAAGAGTGGTGTTTGGTCTAAGAAACCATGACCTAGGGGCACCTAAGCCATAAAAAAAACTTGGGGATCATACCTGGCATAGGCCACACCAACCCTCAACTGATTAGATTTTGGGTGTCTCCCCCCAACTAGCTCACCCCTAAGGAGAATTGAACCTGGGCCACCCTATCAACGAGACCCACACCTTAACCAAATAAGATAGCGGTAATTGACACAATGATTGTTCTTATTACAAACTCAAGGGTACACAATTACGAATGAGCACATCTTATCATCCCTAGATGAAATGGACAAACAAAAGAAAACAACAAGTTCCTAGAAACTTATTTCAGATGTTTTCTTCAAAAAAATGACACTAGTGGGTGCAGTGGTTACCCCTGGTTGAATAGCAATAAAATACCACTTATCATGATGCTACAAAAATGGCCCCATACAAAGTAGTGTATCTCCAACAACCACCTTGAATAGTTCATATATCCTAGGGACCTTAATGGTGTAGGAAGTGGACAATATGATTCACAATCACAAATACATTCTTTGCACACTTAAGGAAAATTTGGCTATGGATCATAATCACATGAAACAACAATGCAACCAAAATTTATTTGAAAATTCCTTTTAATTTGGTGGTCCTTTGTCTTTATCAATATAAGCTGACATCTCTCCAAGATAAAGTTCATCAAATTTTGGAACCAAAATTTTATGGTCCATATAAGATTATTTAAAATAATCTTATACAATGCATTGGACACGGGCCTTAAAAATTATCTCTTCCAACACACTGTAAGATCCACTAAGTATTTCATGTTTCTTGTTCAAATAATTTTAATGGGAAACTTTCCACATCAAAACTAGCCTACCAGAACTTGATGAATAAGGATCCACATTGATCCAACCAAAAGAAGGTTTGGCCACACGAGAGTGACGTCTATGCTAGCACACTATCCAAGAAGTTCTCATTTAGTTGAAGTATATGCATATATAATATGCTACATGGGACTTTTCAGCCATTTTTAAAAAATTTCCCCATCTGCAACCTTAAAAGACAATGATTCTTTTGAAAGGGAGACATGTTAGGTTCCTACCCTAACCCCTATACTTTAGTGATGTACAAGATCATCCTATTTGAATAAGTTATATTAGATATTTAGTATATAGTTACTCAATGTAAAAGGTTATATTTACTAATTAAGACCCACTAGATGGTTTACCATGTTTCATAGTGGGGTCATACATAGTTAGAGTTTTTTATATTGATGCACTATCTATAGAGTATAAGGTTGTGTAATGTGAATCAAGGATTTTATTTGTAATTGGAGATATATTCATAGGACGTTTCCCCATCAAAGAGGAAAGTGAACATTTCTCTCTCTTTTGAACATATTGAATATAAGGATTATTTCTCAAATTCTATCCATTTAACTCTTGTTTAATTTGTTTAAATCTAGAATTTAATTGCATTTTGTTATTTTTCTTTGTAATTATTGGGTTAAGTACATTTATTTTTAACTATGATGAGTGAGTGACTTCCAACATAACCTATAAGCCTCCTCCTTATTTCCTTTAAAAACCTAGTGATACTTTTCCTTAAAGCTTATCTTCTTTGGAAGCTCTGCCCTCATAAAAAAATCATCTAGCCTTCCTCTTTGTCCTTCTTCACATCCTCCTTTTCCTCCCTTCCATTTTAAGTTTTCAATTTAGTACTTCTCCTAAGCCTTCTCCCTCTCTTGATTAAAACACCCCTTCTTCTTTAATTCCTTATTCCTTTAGGATGGTGTTTCTACCCTCTTTCTCAAAATAATCCCAACTTGCTTCCTAGCCATCTATGGATATTTTGGGTCACTTGGACCCCTCTCTCTCTATTGTACTCACCTTCCCACTTTCCCTAGTAACTATATTGATGCAATATCTCCTCTTCTCCCTCTTGGCTTCTCATGCTATTCCTTACATCCTTTCCTTTTACTTCATTTTTTATTACACTTTTGTTCCAACTGCTTAAGGAAAGTGTTTCCTTGTATAGTTCAAGGTTATACTAGCCTCATAAAGACTCCATATTTTATTGTGGTTTACCAAGTTAATTGAATTCACATCTCAAAATGGGATTTTTGTGAAGTCAACTTGGCCCTTTTTTCATTATTAATCTAAAGAAAATTGACAATTCCCTCATCTCTCATTAAATTGTGGCTTCCTCATTAGTGATTGGATCTCACCAGATCATTTTCTTAAGTAGGACACTATTTGATATTACTCCTCCTTAGGTGTCAATAGTAATTTCTCCCCTTCATCTCTTAACTACAAGTTTTTCCTTCAATGTATGTTTTCTTCCTTCCCTCACCTCTTGTCTTCACGATTTCTACCCTAGTAATGCTACCTTTATTATTTCCTTCATATTTGTTCTCTCTTTATTTTCTCAACCTCTTGCACCTTCACTAGAACTACACTTTTGTTTCCACCTCACACCTCTTTCCTTTATTTGGTGCTTTTTTAGTGTCTAAAACTCCCACACCCTCACTACATTTGAGTTCGTGTTTACACCTCCTTTTCCTTCACTAGTTCTTCTCAAGTTTCATTATCTATTGCACTCTCTCTAGCCTTGTGTTAGTATTGAAATTGAATTCCTTTACTCAATATTTTCTAGTATTGTTATCTCTCACACCCTCATCAGCTTTGAGACTGAAATTACCATCTCTCACGCCTTTTCTATCTCAACAACAATGTTTTCACCTATTGCACCTTCATTAATTCTATCCTAGCACTATCACCTTCCCCTTCACTTCTTAACCTTCCTTGTGTGTTGGTGTATCAATCGATTCCCTAATTAAGGAAATCCACTAACATATGTATTGCATGAACATAACTTTCTTTGACACTAAGATCATTTTTCTCACGTATTTTTGATGCCTTAGCAAGATCCCAGCTTAATAAATCTTGTGATTAAGATCGATTGTTGAATTTTGAACCCTTATTTCTTTTACTTTATGTATTTCACATACACTACTGTCAACTATCTTGCTATCATACCTAAGTTTGTTGTATGGTTGTCTTCTCTCATATCACACACCTAAAAAGGGATCTTAAAATGTATCACTTGCACTTATTTTGTGAAATTTAATACCCCTGGTTTTGACTTGGAATGTATTTAACCAAATTATATAAATGATGTAAATATGGTAGTATGGATTCCTAGTGTGAATCTCAAGTTCAAGGCCTGAATAGAGAATGTCTAGGCATGTATGATGTGAATATTTTTATTTGGACTATTTATTTGGCTTATAATGCCAATTCAAAATGTATGTAAATATTATGTGCAACAATGGCTATGTAAAGAGCACCAAATGGTCCAACAATGGCTATGTAAAGAGCACCAAATGGGATATGATTCCACCAGAGGGGAAGAGGAAAGGTGTGCCTAAGGGGAATTTGATCCTTTCTACCAAATGTCAACCTTATAACTCACCCAAAATTATGTCATGTGCCTTGAATAAGACAAATATATCCTTTTTTACTATTTTCCGATCATTGAATGCATCTATGAAGTTGGTGGGAAAATGCACTTCATGTAGTTATTGATGCATGGGTTTGGCTGCACATATGGACACTTCTGTCACAAGTTAGAAGTTATACTGCATCAATCGAGAGTCATTACTTCTAATGTCAGAAGTAATGTCAGTTGTATATTCACAATTTTTTCATATATCTTGGTGTCAACCCTCATTCTCTAATTCTTGCATGCAGATATACCTTATGTAGGGCTCTCCATTTCTATACATAAACTTTATCAACTGTCTATAACCCAAAATTTTGAATTTGGAGCTAGGACAACAACTTTGGAAGTAAAAATTGACGGTTGTAAGTGAGCAAAGAGGTTGGGAAAGATAGGAGCTCTTAACCCTTGAATTTTTGTTGATGTTACATGCTTGGGAATCCATGAATTTAGGCTACATGTGGTTCTCCAACAACATTAGCAGGTTGGTCATATTCTATGCACACATAGGAAGCACTAGGAAAGATGGATCTCCCAAGAGAACCTTCAATCTATTAAGGTGATTCCTGAGCCAATAAGGGTGTTGTGTGAGGAAGGTATTGTTGAAGCCAATGTTGTGAGAGTTGAATGAGACCCTTGTAGATCTTGTATGAGAATTTGGCTAAGCATAGGGATAATATTGGGTTGTGGGTTGAGAGACAGAATACCATAGGTGTTTCATTCACCCTAATGGCCTCATAGCCCAGCTTGGGGGTATCCTCTTAGTATAAAAAGTATATGTTGGACATAATTCCTATAGTTGGGTGGAAAAGTTCTCTTACATAGCTAATTTATTGGATTTGTGTTCGATAAATATAAGTATTCTTTTGTATTTATATGTGCAATGTTTTTATTTGATGCCTATATTTATTATGTTGCTAATTGCATGTTAGATGTTTGTGGATCAATTTTATTTCCATTGTTTATGTTTGTCTATATGCATTTTATATGTTATAAATTCAAAATTTGGATTTGGGGACAAAATTAGATGCCCCAATTTGGTTCATCGCTCCTACCTTAGTCAAAATGATGCAAGGGGAAGTTATAGAGTGGTTATCAAAGATTCCAATTGCAATACTGGAGTTGTATGGGCTATAGATTCATATTTACAGGCTCAAATTTGAAACTGAATCTGGAGAAATTTGGTTTTTTTTTTAGTGACAAATAAGGGCCAAGAGAAATGTCAAAATAACCAACTTATGGTCAAATTAAGATTATGTGGAAATTTGAAATTTTGGAAATTTTTGGAAATTTTAGCTAGGCCCCACCTACACCACGTGGACGAGCCATGTGGGTAGAATTTTCAATGTGGGAGGGGACACATGGGCAGGATATGCAGTGTGGTTCATCCACATCAAATCTGTATGCATGTGTGACTATGGGTGCCCAAATGTCAAGGAGATGGAATATTAGATCATCATGATTAAGTTAAATGGCTGAAAATGGTTTAGGATTGTGAACATTCATGATGGTTATTTTAATGATACCAAACCTAAAGCAGGCACTGCTAAGATGATGTGTTAGCTTCTCATGCATTTAGGGTCATAAAAATGGTTTCAGAAAACCATTTCTCCATCGATACTGAAACTATTTTTATCCCAGTAGGAAATGATGTGATGTGGAGGAGACACGTGACAGGAGGATTAACATGGTATATATGTGTGGGAAAAGGGTTGGATGTGGACCAACCACATTAGATCTGCGTGAATGGGTTCCCATGTGTGATGGGGCCCAAAATCAAGGGAGATTAAATCGTATGGAATTTATGGAGATCAACAGTTGACAACATTTAAGTGTCATAAAAATGCATTATGTTTATTTTAGAGAGAAACCATTGAAGTGATGTGTCAGATGCTCATGCGTTCAAGGTCGCAAAAGCATATTAAAAAAAGCATTGCTCCTTCAACCCTGAAACTGCTTTTGATCTACCATGCAGTGACATGGAATGGGAGGATGTGACTGATAGCGATATGATAGGAAGATATGTCAGAGATGTTGGGACCCCTTTTGTTAGTCATGTCGGATCTTAAGAACATGTATATGGGATTATTGTTGATAGTGATTCAAGCTCACATAGATGCACATGAGATAATTTAAGTGTCACAATCCTGAAATAAAAACCACCCTATTGACATGTCACTCTCCTGTGCGTTCAAGATCACAAAAATGGTTTCGGTAAACCACCATCTCATGGAACTTGAAACTGATTATGTATCATAAGTGGTAAAATGGTGTAGGTTTGCATCATATGTGTATGAATCAAGGGAAAAGTTGTGATTTTCAGAACCAAATTTCAAGTGCCTGAAGATCTAAAATTGTAGTTGATCTTATGCACCAGATTGCATGAAATGGAAGGATTTATGAAAAAATTAGGGAACTACCCTCAACCCACCCTGCAACGGCCCATGGAGGCAATGAGGGGGGATTCCCCCTTGACCCCCATTTTTGTTTTAAATATACAAAGTTTGTTCTTGAATTCAACCGCAGATGTGAACAATTATACATTGAAGGGGATGATTTAGAAATTTCAGTAATTGACAGAAATGGACAATATAGTTTTTCCATAATGCATGAAAAATAATTATATAATTTTATTAGAATATAATGCAGCTAACACTATGTGCTTATAAACACTTTTTCATATTCATAATTTTAGCAAGGACAGTTAAGGTCATCACCTTGGATAATGCACAACACCCCAACAAGATTGAGAAAGATGCAATGGGAGATAATATACAAGTTGAAAATCAAGAGACATAATCCAATGTAAGGAGAAACAAAGTGACTCCCCCAGACATTGAAGAAACTATGAGGATCCTGAGAGTGGAACTGCAAAGTTATAGAGAAAAAAATAAAAGGTTGATTAAATCTCAAGAAGAACAGAATTAGTTGAATGGGTCTATGTTTCAAATTCTGACAGAAATTAAAAGGAAAATTAACTATGGGAATCACTCAAAAAATAAGGAAAAGAGTGGGAGTATCTCAAGGAGACATTCTCACAAGTAGTCACATAGTCCGAGAAGGATTTCCAGAGGCAATTCATACACTCTAGAATTCTCTTTTGGTTATTCATATGACTCTAAGGATTCAACTGAAGGATTAAGATATTCATCCCATAGGAAGAAGAGGGAGATGTCTTTTAAGGAAAATTTTCATGGAGAATTTAGGAAGGCCAAATCTCCTATATTTGATGGTGAGATAAAATCTAGTCAAGAATCTGAGGCTTGGCTTCTTGGGACGAGGAAGTATTTCCAAGTCCAAGACTACTCGGGGAATATGAAGGCAAGAGTGTCCATATTCAATTTGAATGGAAGTGCTTATACATGGTGGGACCACCTTCGACAAGTAAAGAGGATCAGTGAAAGAAAGATTATGTGGAAGTAGTTTAATAATTATCTCTCTAATAGGTACTATCATGGAAAATAAAAGAGTTCCATGAGTTGAAATTGGGACAAATGAATATGGAAGAATATGTAAATAAATTCTTGGAGATACAAAGGTATGTTAAGTGTATTAGGGATGATAAGGTCAAAACTCATCATTTTCTAAGTGGAATGACATAGTCCTATAAAGATAGAATCAAGTTTTATGAACCTCAAAGTCTATATGAGGCCATAAGAAAGGCCAAGTATTTCTATGATCCAAATAAAAGAAAACTAGAATTCCATAAGGCATGGAAGGAAAAGAAAAATGAGAAGTTTTACCAAATAAACAAGGGGTTCAAGCCTTCTAAATTCATAAATCAGCCAAGGAATCAACCACAAGGAATGACTAAACCAACCAGGATGATGGGATACAATCCAAGAGAGACAAGAGATCCACTCCCATGTTGGGAATGTGGAGGGGATCACATGCTTAGAAACTGCCCACATTGAAATTAGAGTGCAAAGTAAGTTCAAAACATCCAAGAATATGAAACTATGGGTCAAGTGGTAAGGATCATCCAAGCATATCCAAGCATGCCATCATTCAACTATTGTTGAGGTTGAAGGTAAGATTGCTAAACAATCTATTTCTATTTTGATTGACCTTGTATCTACTCGTACTTATATCAGTCCAAAAGTTGTATAGATTATGCATTTAAGAAATCAAATCATAGTAAATCATGGTTATTTCAACTAGACACCGGAACTAAGATAAAAAATAGTGAAATAGTGGAGAAATGTCCATTGGGAATGGGTGGACTGTTGACTTTTGCAAATCTTAATATTTTGCAACTTGGTTCGTATGATATCCTCATTGGGATGGATTGGTTGGAGGACCATAGAGTTAAACTTGATTGTTATAGAAAGACCTTGAAATGCATTTATGAAGAAGGAAACACAAGGGTTGTGAAGGTAATTCCCATGGTAGTTTCTATTAGGAAGATTTCAACAATGTAGTTGAAGAAAATTTGCAGGAAAGGTTTTCAATTATATGCAACCCATGTTTTGGAGAAAATAGAAAATGAAATTCCTAAGTTGGAGGACTATCATGTGCTACAATAATTCATGGATTTGTTTCCTGATAAAGTTCCTAAACTTCATCCAAAGAGGGACATTGATTTTACAATCGATCTTGCACCAGGAGCTGCACTGGTTTCCAAAACACTTTACAAGATGAGTACGCCAGAATTATTAGAGATGAAAATGCAATTACAAAAATTTCTAGAAAAGAAGTACATTCATCCAAGTGTGTCTCCATGGGGAGCACCCTTCATGTTTCTGAATAAGGAAGATGTAACTCTCAGGTTATGTATCAATTACGAGCAACTAAAAAAATTTACAATGAGGAGCAAGTATCCCTTGCCTTGAATTGATGAACTTTTTTACCAAATGAGAGGGGAAAAGGTACTTTCAAATATTGAATTGAGGTCTGGTTACTATCAAGTGAGGATCAAGGAAGAATGCATTCATGATATAACCTTTAGAACAAGGTATGAGCACTATGAGTTTGTGGTGGTTCCATTTGGTCTCACCAATGCACCAGTTTCATTCATGTGCCTCTTGAATAGTGTTTTCAGTAGGTATTTTGACAAGTTTGTTCTTGTTTTTCTAGATGACATTCTCATCTTTTCTAAGAATGAAGAGTACAAAAAATAACAGTTGAGAATGTATTTGCAAATTTTAAGGAAGCATAAGTTGTATGCAAAGTTAAGAAAATGTGATGCTTGCAAAAACAAGATCAACTATTTGGGTCACATTATTTTAGAGAAAGAAATATCAGTTGATCCAAAAAAAAATGAAGCCATCATGAATTGGACAAATCCAAGGAATGTGACAGATGTGAGGTATTTTATGGGCCTTGCTAGTTATTACAAGAGGTTCATTGAAGGATTATCCAAAGTTTCTCACCCAATCACTTCTTTGCAAAAGAAGGGGATAAAGTTTGAATGGATACCAAAATGTGAAGAGAGTTTTCTGCTGCTAAAAAGGCTTCTCACAAGTGCTCCAATTTTGAAGATTGCAAACCCTGAAGAAGACTTTGTGGTGTGCATGGATGCATGTAGTCAAGGAATTTGGGGAGTTCTTGTGCAATATAACCACGTGGCATGTGATGATTTAAGGAAGTTGAAAGAGAATGAGAAAAATTATGCTACCCATGATTTAGAGCTTGTATCCAGAGTGCACGCTCTAAAAATGTGTAGGCACCATTTAATGGGCATAAAATTTGAGCTAAGGATAGATCATTGTGGTATGAAATACTTGCTTGAGAAACCAACATTAAACACTAGGCAATCTAGGTGGCTGTAATTTTTGTGTGAATTTGATTTTGAAATCAAACACATAAAAGGTAAGGAAGATAAAGTGGTTGATGCACTTACCATAAAAGTACATTCAATGCATGTGGAAACCATTACTACTTTCCAATCAAATTTGAGATAGTTGATTTCTAATCATATTACCGAAGATGATTTGTATGTCCAAATAAAAGACAAATCACAACAACAAAATTTGGAAAAAGGTATGAAGGTTACCATTTGGAAGATAATGGATTTTTATTTATAAAAATAGAATTTATATTCCAACTATGGCATATTTGAGAAGAATTATTATGGATGAAGTCCATAAAATTCCTTATTTTGGTCACCTAGGATACCAGAAAATAGTTTCTATATCAAGGAGCAATATTTTTGGACGAGAATGAAAAAGGACATTGCTGAGTACATTTCTAAGTGTATGGAAGGTTAGCAAATAAAGGTTCAGAAACAACACCTAGCAAGTTTGTTGCATCCTTTTCCAATTCGGAATGCAAATGGGAGGTAATTTCCATGGAATTTATTATAGGTTTACCAATGACTGTTAGGAAGCATGATTCCATCATGGTTGTGCTAGATAAATTATCAAAGGAAGCACACTTATACCGGTTAAATAAACATTCAAAATAGATGCCATTGCAAGGATTTTCATGAAGGAAATTTCTAGATTGCATGGATTTCCTAAGGCAATAATTGCAGACAGAGACACCAAGTTCACTTCAAATTTCTAGAAAATATTTTTTGCATATTTGGGTATACAGTTAAACCTTAGTACTGCCTATCATCCACAAATGGATGGACAAACAAAAACTGTAAATAAGGTGCTTGAGGACATGTTACGCATGTATGTGATGCACAAACCATCCAAGTGGGAAGAGTATCTACAATTGGTATAGTTTGCATATAACAATGGGATTCAAGCATCACTGGGCATGAATCCATTTGAGGCTTTGTATGGCATAAAATGTAGGACACTAGTTACTTGGGATAATCTAGTGAATAGAATTATACTTGGGTCAAATTTTCTTAAGGAAATGGAACAAAAAGTTGCAAAGATTAGGAATAATTTGAAGGCATCCCAAGATAAACAAAAAATATATGTAAATATGAATAGAGTGTATAGAGAGTTTCATGTCTGGGATCATGTTTATCTTAGAAGTAGGCCAAGGAAGAGTTCCTTGAAGGTTGGAAGTTGTGTCAAGTTGTCACCAATATATTGTTGGCCATTTGAAGTGCTTGAGAGAATAGGATCAGTTGCATATAGAATTGCATTTCCTTGTAATACCAAAGCTCATAATTTTTTTCATGTTTCTTTGCTTAAGAAATATGCACATGATCCTAACCATGTGATTGATTGGGATGTGATCTAGGTGGAATCTGAGGAAGAGTTCTAAACCGAGGCACTATGCACCCTAGACAGTAACGTGACATTTCTCTCTAACCGAGAGATCGGACATGTAAAGGTGTAATGGAATCACTTCGGTCCTGATGAGGCTACGTGGGAGTCAGAGGATGCCATGAGAGAGCCATATCCAGTTTTGTTCTAAATTTTGAGAAAACACTGAGGAATGTGTTACTCCAAGGGGGGGGATTGTAATACCCCTAGTTTTGGCTTGGAATATGTTTATCCAAATTATGTATATGATGTAAATATGATAGTACATATTCCTAGTGTGGATTTCAAGGCTAAGTCCTGATTAGAGAATTGTTAGGCATGTATGATGTGAATATTTTTATTTGGACTGTTTATTTGGATTAAAATGCCAATTTGAAATATATGTAAATATTATGTGCATAAATAATAAAATGGTCCAACAATGGTTGTGTAAAGAGCACTAAAGGGGCTATGATTCCACCAGAGGAGGAGAGGAAAGGGGGCATAAGGGGAATCTAATACTTTCTTCCAAGTGTCAACCTTAGAACTCACACAAAGTTATGTCATGTGCCTTGAATAAGCCAAATATTTCCTTTTTAACTACTTTCCAATCATTGAATGCATGTGTGAAGTTGGTGGGAAAATTCACTTCATGTAGTTATTGAAGCATGGGGTTGACTGTACTTTTGGTTAGTTTTGTCACAAGTCAAAATTCAGTCTGCAGTAGTCAGGAATATTTTCTTCTAATGTCAGAAGTAATTTCAGTAGTATTTTCACCATTTTCTCATATCTCTTGGATTCATCCCTCATTCTCTCATTCTTGCATGTAGAGCTCTCCATTGTTATTCATAACCTTCAGCAACTGTGTATAACCCAAAAATCTGAATTTGGAGCTAGGACACCGGATTTGGAAGGAAACATTGATGGTTGTAAGTGAGCAAAGAGGTTGGAAAATATAGGAACCCTTGACCCTTGATTTTTGATGTTGTTACATGCTTGGGAATCCAAAAATTGAGGTTGTAGGTGGTTCTCCAACAACATAAGTAGGTTGGTCATATTCTGTGCACATAGGAAAAAAACGGTAAAATGGATTTCCCAAGAAAATTATGGATTAGTGAAGGGGATTCCCAAACCAAGAAGGGTGTTGTGTAGGGCAGGTATTGTGGAATCCAATGTTGTGAGAGTTGAATGATACCTTTATAAATCTTGTATGAGCATTTGGTAAAGCATAGAGAGCATATTGGGTTGTGGGATGAGAGAGGGAAGTTCGTATGTGTTTCCTTCACCCTAGTGGCCTCATATATTGGCTTGGGGGTGTCCTCTCCAAAAAAAAGTATATGTTGGACAGATTTCCTACGGTTTTAAATTTGTGAACCATTGATCTAAAGGAAAATGTGAAATTTGTAGGAAGGTAATTATACAATGGAATAATCAAAGAGAATGTACACTGAACAGGAAATTCATGCCACAAATTTCAGATAAATCAGACAAGAATTGATCGGATAATCACAACATTAATCTTCATTCATTAATCAATAATACAATGATTATACAATAAATAGAATTTTTATGCTAAATATATGATTTGAATCTATCAGTTCTAACTGACTAATTAGCTAACTTAGTGTGTCTAAATCACTGTTGGAGCTCACTAGTTTAACTCTGGATGTATAAATCATTCTCCAATCATTTAAATGATGAGGTAGGTGGAAAAAAGGAGCCACACTCCCTGCATGCATACAAAAATTGTGTTAGGCTAAGTGAAATTGATCTAACTGATTGTAACTGGATGATAACTCAACATAACTGCTTACCTACCACAACCAACTGATGGAGACTACTGGTGGAACTTAGAGTGGGATCCTATAATGTAGGGATTGGTCCCAAAGGCATATAAACTCATGCATGCACATGCAGTAAGTGGCAGGTGTTTCCCGTATACTCTAGCTAAGTGATAATGACTTCCTAAGTTAGGCAAAATGACCAAATAAACTATATTGGATAAAGGAGGATTAGGTAATCCTAACACCCCCCCTTAATCCTAAATTTGGAAAAATTGGGCCCTGGAAACTAGGGAAAAAGTCACTCATACAATCTAAATGACATAAAATACTGCTTAATAAAATAAGGAAAATGGGGAAAAACTCATGGGAAAATCCCCCTGTTAAGATAAGCAGGTAATCAAGAAACATGTTATACTTATGAAAGTATTTCTGCACTATGCATAGTAATTTTGTGATGGTTCTTGAATGCGTAAGCATCTTGGGAATGTGCATATGAACCTCTACAAACTAAATTATTATGTCTGGAGGAATTTTCCTCTTTGGAAGAAGAGGAATATGCTCAACTGAATCAGGAACATAGACAACTGTAAGATGAAAATTGGACCCATGTAAAGAAACTAAGATCAACTGATGAGAGAGAAAATTTTCTTGATAATTCAAACCATGTTAGGTAAAAAAAACAAAATT
Organism: Pseudotsuga menziesii; assembly: GCA_001517045.1. Taxonomy (NCBI): domain Eukaryota; kingdom Viridiplantae; phylum Streptophyta; class Pinopsida; order Pinales; family Pinaceae; genus Pseudotsuga; species Pseudotsuga menziesii. The sequence goes on from LPNX010166182.1 coordinate 501,087, forward strand.
ATATGTTTCATCCTTGAACATCGAACCATGTGAGGTAAAATCAGCTCCAGGTGTTAGGAGAAACTGTTTAGGCAAATGTAGGATGTCTCCGTCTTTACTAGTATTGTGAGGAGATGAGCATGTGATCAAGTAGGAAGGTAGAGAATTCCTGGGATCATGGATAATGAATGTTTGAGATTAATAATATGATATATATTCTAAAATATCCAATGATTCACAAAATCTAATATTAGCAACTTGTGATAGAAAACTAACGTCGAATCCCCAACAACAATTTTGGAAGAGACTTGAGGTACTTGATTTTTCACACCAAAATTGATGAGAACATCTACAAGCACGACTGGAGGCTCTTAAAACTTAAAATTAGAAATAAATAAGTTCATATCATATACAAATAATGTCATATTAGATCCACAAGTGTGGAACAAAGGTTCCAAGTCCTCCACTAAGATGGTAGATGCACAATTTTCTCCTTCTTCAACAAAACTTTGAGTATTGGTGCAAGCAATAATGTAGGAACTTGTTGGAAGCTCGACATTAATGAGGGTGAAAGAATAACTCCTAAAATATGATATTTCTTCCAAAACATCCAAATTATCACTTTTATACACACCAACAACAACATTAGAGAGAGAGAAACCAAATTCCTCTTCATTTTCTGAAGAAATCACTCACAAACTTTGCACATAATTTAGAATAGAAGAATCAATGGAGAATGCCTAAGTAGAATTGGAGAAGATTTTTTCTTCAATAATAGATATTTGCAAGTCTTCTTCTGAATCAGTTGTATGACAAGATGAGATATCACATATCTCATAAACTTCTGGAGCAACATGAGAATGCTTCATTACAAGAATACTGTCAATATTTCGAATTGATTGAGTTGAATATTTGGCTTCTTCTTCATCTTAAACAACTTCATATGAGAGAAAAGAGGTCGATACTTTTGAAGGGAGAACACACAAGTAGGTTTCGGAATCGCTCCATCTATCTTCTTCTTTCTGCACACCAAAGGCTCTTTCTATATTTCTCTAGAGCTCAAATGGATATTCAACAAATTCCATGAGATCGTAACTCATATTAGGAGTCATTTCCATACACATTCTTGCATGTGCTCTTTCACCATCATCTATCCAATCGTTTTCATCTTCATAAGATTCTTTACCAGCTCCAAAAGACACATCAAGGAGATTATGGATCTCAAAATATGCAAGCATCTTCAATTTCCACTTAGCATAATTGAATGGTGATGGAGGAGGAACTGATCTCAAATCCATTTTGAAGTTTGTACAATAGAGGTTTCTTCAATTTTATTCTTCAAATTCAGGAACAACTTTGAATCCAATAAGTTATAAATGTAAATCAAATCATGTATGTAAGCTTAAATAAAAAATCAAAAACGTGATTGATGTCATGTTTCCAATTCAATCACAACTTCTACAGTCAACGGAATCAAATTCCGTCGAAGACCCATTTGAAATATCAAAGAAATATTTCAAATAATATAAGAAAGTTGACCTATCTCATCCTATGGATTGACAAATATCAAGAATAAATAGAGGGTACAGTCAGACGCAAGCTGTTGTAAACCTCCAATATTCAACTGAACATATCTCTCAAACCAGAGACTCAAATTGAATTCCACGAAAAAATCCATTTCAGAACATAGAAAAAAAATTTAAAACAAGACATGGTAGGTCTTATAAGATGATATTTATAGGTCATGGTACCTCTTCAAATTTGGCTACAAATTTGAAATTGTACCTGCAAAAAAAACCAATTCACAATCATATGTCCAATCAAGCCTTTCCACCTTGGCATGTGCACTTTTTCAGAGTATGTCACACCTGCAGAAACTTCTCTGGATAGAATCCAAAGTTAGAAAAGCAATAATTGCAGGAATTATGTGTAAACTCAACTACTTCTAGTGCACAATGGAGGTCAGACAAGGTTTTCTAATAGCCTGAACAAGGATCTGATACCATGTTAAATTTGTGAACCATTGATCTATAGGAAAATATGAAAGTTGTAGGAAGGAAATTGTGCAATGGAATAATCAAAGAGAATGTACCTTGAACAAGAAATTCATGCCACAAATTTCAGATAAATCGGACAAGAATTGCTCAGATAATCACAACATTAATCTTCATTGATTAATCAATAATACAATGATTATACAATAAATAGATTCAAATGCTAAATATAGGATTCGAATCTATCATTTCTAACTTACCGATTAGCTAACTTATTGTGTGTAAATCATTGTTGGAGCTCACTAGTTTAATTATGGATGTCTAAATCAATCTACAATTAGTTAACTGATGAGGTAGGTGGAAAAAAGGTGCCACACTCCCTGCATGCATGGAAAAAAGATGCTAGGCTAACTGAAAGTGATATAACTGATTGTAACTAGAGGATAAATCAGTATAACTTCTTACCTACCACAACTAACTAATGGAGGATGCTGGTGGCACTCAGAGTGGGGTCCTATAATGTAGGGATTGGTCCTAGAGGCTCATAAACTCATGAATGCACATGCAGTAAGTGGGAGCTCACTCCTAGATGTGTCCCCCATACTGTAGCTAAGTGGTAATGACTTCCTAAGTTACGAAAAATGACCAAATAGACTATATTGGACAAAGGAGGATTAATTAATCCTAACATACCATTGGGTGGAAAATCTCTCTTACACAACCATTTGCTTGGATTTGCGTTGGATAAATATAAGTTTTATTTTGTATCTCTATGTGCAATATTTTTATTTGATTCTTGTATTTATGATGCTAATAATTGCATGCTAGAGGTGTGTGGATCAATTTTATTTCTGTTGTGTATGTTTTTCTATGTTCTGCACACGCATTTTGTTTGTTATAAATTCGAAATTTGGATATGAGGGAAAATTCAGAGGCCTAGAATTTGGTTCATATCCCCTATCTTAGTATAAATGATGCAAGGGGATGTTACATGCAATTATTGTTCTCTTGCCCTACTCCATCTTTTATCTTTATTTCAATATTCACTTTAATACTCTAGCTATTATCTTACTTTAGTAGTAATTTAATTTTCCACTACTTTACATTTGTAGTGGTTAGACTTGTTTTTCTCCCACCGTTTCATTATTTGTTTGAAATGCATATTTGTTGCTCAATCGTTATTCTTTTTTATTTATATTCTTGCTATAATATTGTTAGATTAAAACATTTGTAGCCTTGTTTTACATCAATTATTATTCCATGTATGTCTTCATGATGAGATTTAGTCATTACAATCATACCCATCAAGAATTCCCTCATGATGGAGGGGCATTAGTTCATGATGCAATCCTTAACAAACATCTTCCCCATACATAATTTCTTTGCTATTTTTGTTTCCTTGATATTCTTTGTCTTCTATTGCAACACTATTTTGTCCTCCTTCTTAGAAACTTGCTACTATTCAGTGTCATAAATAGCATCTCCTACAAGGGGGGGAATATGCAATGTATGGATTTCAGAATCTATTACTCACACACACCTACCCACTCAAAGGAGGAATGATGTAGTCTAATTTTGTGTTATTTGCATAGAATGCATGCCCAATGGTGACTTTATTACCTCTACCATTCATTAGAAATACTATTATGTCCTAGATCACTCTCGATTCAATTATTGTTCCCAACTATAGATGCTTGACCACTTTTCATTGTCCAATTCTTAGGTAAGTTTCCCTAGTGGCCTCCTCCCTTGAATTCGGTCCTTGTACATCAATTTGACTCTACTATATCCTTTGGGGGACTAAGTTAGGGGATTTTTCTACCAAATGGGTTCTTTTGTGGCATTTTATTCCCAAATATAGCCCACATTTGGATATGATGCTTCATTTCATGATGGCCCAAATTGATCCATGCTTTATTTCATGTTTTCAATGGCCCAAATCCATTTGGGAATGATTAATTGAGTGTCTACAGGGTCAAAATTTCCTTATGTTAGAAAAACAAGATCGAGAAGCAGTAACAATAAACAATAAACAAGATGAAAATATTAAAACACATTACAAGAGAGACACATATATAGTGTGGTTCACCCAAGATGGGCTACGTCAACATAGAAATTTCCAGTCCTTTATTATACATTCCAGCAAAACAAATAAAGGGATACAACCTACAACAAAACCACTACACTTCATCTTCACTCTCTCATAGTCTCTCTCATGCAATCACGAAGATCCCTTTTACAATGCAACAATACAAAACACAATTGTATTACAATGTTTTTCCTTTATAGGGGAACTACCATGGGAAAATACCACAGGTCACCTAATACCATGGGCCCTTAAAATGTTGGACAACCAATATCCAAAAAAAATCTTTCGGGGGCTTCGCCCCCACACACCCCTGTTAGAATGAGTGTATAGTAAAATTGGGGTACAAACACAACTGAACAATAACATCTATGAATCTAGAAAATCAAGCTCCACAACCAACACCTTAGCCCTTCATGATTTATTGGTGCTAAGTGAATTATGAAATCCTTGGGTTGTCCACATATATAAGACAACACATGGAATTGAACACATTTATGAGTAAAATCCTTGTGGTACAAGCTTGTTAATTCATGGTTCATGGTCAAATGCTACAATATGATTCATCTATACGAAATTGTCTCCCAATGTCTAGTTCAATGTTCATTTATGCTTTGATCTCATTTCCTGTGTATTTATATCATTCCCCTCTTCTTTGTATGTTCTATTGGATTACTATTGGAATATATTTCTTCTTTTCATTATCTTGTAGGTACACTACTACATTAACAACAAACCTTGATCTAGATCTCCTACTTTAGTAACATGCTCATTCTCTTGGTACTTTAACTCCTCCACCTCAATGGAGTTTCTAACATTTGGAAACCCTTAGAAAGATTGGAGTACCTTGAACGTTGAAGTATATGGGCATGTACTTCAAGCACGTGACACACCTATCTTTATGTTTCATCATTCATGATATATTTTATTTTCTTGACGCCATCTTCCACAAGTTCTTTTTAAATAAGGAAATCAAATCTAAGCTTACCGAATGTCATTCTCTTCGAATTTTTAGTTTTTAACAAAGGAGTTTGTGTGTCTAATCATATTTGTGTGTTCAATAAAATGATGTTGGTGAAATGGGTACCATTCACAATTGTTGTTGGACAACAACCGAGTGGGATTCCTTTGTGAAGTTTGGAAAATCCAATTCCTATAATGTTTAGATTACTTTTAAATTTTTATAATTAAATGTTTAGATTACTTTTTAAATTACTCCTAAAATATATTTATATTTTAATTTCTATAAGTTCTCAACTTTCAATTTGGTTGAGTGGATCTCCCTCCAAGTTCAATATCACCACCCTGTGTTTTGAGTACCTTCATGTCATGGTTCTTTTTGAAGTTATTAAGACTCTTTCTTCGTTTATGCTTATGTTCATTTTTGGTAGTTTAGCTCATCCCAAGGCACGGGGCATTCACTTAGTGAAACCATGTCTTAGCACCTTCGTTCATGGGATATTAAAGAATATCCCCAATTTCACTATATTTATTTTTACGATTTATATTCCTTATTTTTAATAGAAACCCTTTTTTATACCTCCCCAATACCTATAAACCCCCCATACCATATTCCCTGCCCCGAAATACCTACAATATATTGAGGTTATTTTTCATAATTAAAAACCCCCCCTTTATGAATGAACGTGATAAGATATTGCTCAACAAGGTGAATCCCCTATGTCCCAAGGTAGCAACACATTCCTACCTCATTTACTTTTTCAATAGGTAGGTCTCTTATGGAGGCCACTTTACTATGTACTAGTTCCTCCTTCATAGAAATTTAAACTATATTAGAGAACATTTTGGGAAGCAACATCCAGTTCGTTGTAAGAGATTAACCATGATTGATCTCTTGGTTCCCCTTCTGTATTATTGTTTCCCATCTGCATTTTTTCCAAAACTCAAACTTCTTCTTTTACTTTTTTATGGTTTCACAAGTAATCTATCCATTAACAATTCTATATTCTCTCATATGTTAGGGTTGGAAAGTTTGAACTGAAGTATGGATTCTCTACAGTTTTTAAGAAATTTTAATAGACATATAACCATGGAAATTATCGAATAACATAGTTTTGAGGGTTTGAGAGAGGATGCAAAGGATTGCTATGACAAAATGATTTCCTTGTATAGTTGTATGAAAACCACTATTGAATAGAGACTAAATCATATGAATGAAGAGATGAGTATTGGAGTGTATCCTTCCATTGAATAACAATGAATAATAGTGTAAATAAATAGTACATCCCTCATAGGTAAAATCAAATTGTATTGGAAACAACTCATCAAGCTCAGAAACATAGACTTACTAAATATGATAAACCCCGATAGGTGGATAAAGCAATTCCCAAATCAGTCAAGGACCTCACAAATTAGATAAATCATGAGTGAGTTGTCAAGTATGATGGAAAAACATGCTAATCCTAGAATATGGAGAGAAAATCATGGAGGATGGGTTGGAAGCAAAAGATAGCAACTTCCTAGTTGACTAGCTTTACCTTATCCACTGAAAAGCTGGAATAAAGCAGTAAAAGACAGAATCTGTAGGAAAGCGTAGTTACTAATTCTGGTAGTCAATAAAGTAGATAGGATCAAACCAGAATCAAGGTTAAAGCACTCATGTGGTATATATGGCAAGTGTTGACCATGAGCTGCAAGTGGATTCCAACTATCTAGGCTAGTGGGTAAAAAATTAATACAAAATGATTAAATATTTTATCCTAAGTTATGAAGTGGGTTTATTATATTCCCACAAGATAAGGATTAAGGATATTTTTTTTATAATACTATCAACTCCAAAAAAAATTTCTCATTACTTTTAAGGGGTTTATCAAAACACCACCTTGGAAAAAGCTAGGGGTAGTCTTTCTAAACCCCCCATAAAAGTCATGAGAAATTGGCTTATGGTGGTAGTTTTTAACAAACTGCCTCAAAAATTTAAATTCTCATGACTTGAATAGGGTCTAGTCAAAATACCACCTTCAAAAATATATTTAGGGGTGGTTGTTTTAACACCCCCCCCCCATTTTTCTTATGAGAATTGCAATCTTCGAGGCAGCTGTAAAAAAACTACCTACGTAAGTTCAATTCTCATGACTTTTGGGAGGGATTTTAAAAAATTGGCTCAAAAGTTAAATTTTCAAGACTTTTAGGGGGAGGGTTTGGAAAACCCACCTCCGAAAGTTAAATTCTCATGAAATTTAGGCAGGGGATTTTCAAAAAATTTCCTTCAAAAAAATATTTAGGGCTAGTCTTGTTACCCCCGCCCCCAAAAAAAGGCATGAGAATTGAACTTTTCAAGGAATTGATTAAAAAAATTCCTTAAAAAGGTAAGTTCTCATGGTATTTAGGGAGGGTTGTCAAAATACTACCTTAAAAATCACATTTAGGTGCATTTGTTTTAACCCCCACAAAAAAGTCATAAAAATCAAACTTTTAGAGGTGGTTGTTAGAAAACTGCCTTTGAAAATTCAATTCTCATGACTTTTAGGGTGGGTTGTTTAAAAACCACCTTAAAAAACAAAATAGGGTTGGTTGTTTTAAACCCTCACCCAAAAGTCGTGAGAATCAAACTTTTAGAGGTGGCAGTTAAAAAACCACCACCAAAAGTTCAATTTTCTTTACTTTTGGGAGGGGTCTTCAAAAATTGTCCCGAAAGATATAAATAAAATTTTAGAGTCATTTTTGGTAAGGGGTAAATTGTTGCTGTGTGTTAACCAAGTAACCATTGACTTCAACTCTCAATTTCCATGCAAAGAATATAACACACCCAACATTCTTGTACTTGTTTTTTTCTTTTCATTAACATGAGATACAAACCTCTAGTTCACTTAATCAGGGATAAAAATATCATTGATTCCCTATACCAAGTAATATTCTTAGTTCTCACAGACTTGGTCAATGAGTCTATAATACTCTTCAAAGTGTCTACCTTTTCCATAAACATTTTTTGGTTCTCCACCATGTCTCTCACAAAGTGATATTGTACATTAATATGCTTTGTATTTGAATGATATGTTGGGTTATTTTCTAGGAAGATTGAACTTTGAGTGTCATAATACAACCCAACAACATGTTGTTTGAACACAATATCTGCAACCAAATCACCTATTTGATTTCATAAGTGGATTTCATGTATTCAATATCAGTAGTCAACAGTGCAATGACCAAGTACCTCCTACTCATCCAACTAAATTATTCACTGAATTACTTGAAAACACATTGCTTGATCATCTACGACCCATATATCTAGACTAGTCGGAGGCAACAAAACTATGTAAAATTATATTCTTGTTAGTTTCATATTTTCCTTGGCAGCATATTGCATAATCTGTTGTGCCACACAAATACCTAATTTTTTTTAATGTGGTACAATGCTCCTTTCGAAGTGTCAAAATGTATTTTCTCAATAATCCCATTGCATGGGAAAAATCAAGTCAAGCACATACCATTGTATAGATCATACTACCTACAACACTAACATAGGGAACATGTGTCATGTACTATATTTCTTCTCATGTCTTAGGAAACTGTTCCACATATAACTTAACTCCTACAAAAATATTCCCTTGACCTGTTTTCACTCATCTGTGTTGAATCATTTTAGAATCGTCTCATCATAATTACTCTAACTTAACTAGAGCATTATATACTCGATCTCTCTCTTTATTTTAATTCTCTAAATGAAATGAGAGACACTGATATCCTTCATGTCGAACTTGGAGGAAAACTATAGTTTCACCTTCTTGATTAGATCCACATTATTTTCAACCAACATGTATTCGACATTAAAAAAATGCATATATAAAGTGATCACCAATTTTCTTTCCATGCAAACAATAATTATCCTGAATTCTCGCAAACCCCATATATTATATATACATATCAAAATTTTAGTACCACATCTTGGGTGATTTCTTTAAACCATAAAAAGGATTCTTGAGATTATAGACTTGCTGATCTTTCCTTTCATTCACCATGAAATCCTTGGGACACTACATATAAAATTCTTCTTCCAGGTCACCATGAATAAATGTTTTGTTTGTATCCATATATTCTATCTCAATATCAAATGATGCAACAAAAGATATTAGTAACCTAATGGAAGTTAAACTAGCAATTGGAATGAATATCTCACCAAAGTCAACTCCTTCAACTTTGGAATATCCTTTTCTACCAATTGAGCCTTGTACTTCTCGACCTATCCTGTTGTGTTCATATTTTTATTAAATACCCATTTACTATTGAGTACATTCCTTCTATTTAGTAATGCGACTAGATCCCATGTTTTATTATTCCTCAAGGAAACCATTTCTTCTCTCATGGCCCTTTTCCATAGTTTACCCTCTATTGAGTCGATCTCTTCATTTGCTAACCTAAGATCATCTTCAATGGGAGATAATGAAAAAGCAGAGAAAAAAACCGGTAGACTACACCTTTTAGGTTGTTTCTTTGCTTGACCAAACCTCCTGATGACTAGAGTCTGTTTTTTCAACTCTTCATTGGATTCAATCAACTCATATGAATCCATATTTTCATCATTTATTTCAAACTATTGATTTTTCTAGTTTCTTTCTCTTCTAATCTCTGCGATCTTAGAAGTACTCTGAATTTTCTAAAAATCACATCTCTACTATAAAGTTCTTCCTTGTGACTGGATTCCACATCTTAAACCCTTTCACTCCATCCCTATACTCAACAAAAATTGATTTCCCATACTTGTTGTTGAGTTTGATTATTTTCTCCTTTGGTACATGCAGAAAAGAATCACACCTAAAGAATATGAGATTTACAAGAGAGGGCATCTTACTATCCATGCCTCCTATGGAGTCTTGTCAATGAGAGCTGTTGATGGAGACCTATTACCTGGGTAACATGACATTTCTATTGTTTCTTTCTGGGAAGTAAATCCACCACTAAGCATGATCCTTTTGTGTGTCCATCAATGTTATATTAATTCTTTCAACAAATCCATTATATTGAGGAGCATATGGATATTTGTTTTTTCAGTCTATATCGTGGTTTCTAGAGAATTAGTCGAACTGATTACCACATGATTCTCCTCCATTATTAGTTCTCAACACCTTGATATTTATGTTAATATGATTTTCGACATGAGATTTGAACTCTTAGAACTTTTCAAAGACCTCATATTTTTTCCTCAAAAAGTAAAACCATGTCATTCTATAGAAATATTTTATGAAAGAGACGTATTACTATGATCCTCATAGTGATGGGACTAGTGCTGGTCTAAACATATCACTATGTATTAAATATATTATTTATTTGTCCCTAGTAACCTTGAATGAGAAACTTACATAAATACAATTATCATAGAAGTCTACTTCTTTAGAAAAATGAGGGAGACCTTCGACCATACATTTATTATGCATATCAAAAAGTCCTTTCTCACCAATGTGTCATGTACATTGATGCCACAACATGGTTGATTTAACTAGACATGACACTAGAACACAATGAGAGATAAGTGACCAAAAAAGTGGCCAAAATCCGCATATAAATGACCACTTTTGATTTGGCGATCACTGGTGGCTAATTTCCGGTTTCTTATCACGCGAACAAAAATGTGGTCACATTTAGTTTGGTCATTTATAGCTTATCGGATAGTCATTAATTTTGTTGCATATTTGGTCATTAATATGGTCATATATTTGGTCATTAATCTGGTCATTAATCTAGTCATATATTTGGTGATAAGAGACTGAAAATTAGCCACCAAAACTGTCTTTTGGTCATTTCTATGTGATTTTTGGTCTTTTTTTGTCGCTTATCTCCCATTTGTTGGTCACTTATCTCTCATTTTTTGGTCACTAATTTAGTCATTTTATATGCAAATTTTCAAAAGAATTATGTATATAGGGTATGGAGGAATCAAACCACTAATCTCCTTCCTATAAGGTAGGTGCTCTTTCATTGAGCTAGTACTCTTGAAGTCTCTAGAATACTTGCAGAAGTACCAAGCTTATTCATGTACTTCAGACATCATTGTAGTGGTTAATAATGAAATAAATAACAACAGATTTTTGATGTCTATGATGCTAAAAAACATGAAAAAAATATAACATGATTGATATGAGCTAAAAAGTTGAGGATCTCATTCTCCCAATGATAAGGCTAGCATATGTTTTAACATATTTATCAACATTTCTTATATGTTGAACAAAAACAGGAAGTGCAGAATGCACACAGAATGCATCACAGAAGCATCCTTTCTTATATCCATTTGAATTTCATTTAATATATGGAAAATGACCTAACTACTCTAGAACCATATCTAAATAATAAAGGATAGAACAATTCAAGGAATATCTACAGTAAAAGGACTTCATATTGCTGGATAACTTCCATGTACACTATGTTGTCTAGTATACAAGAAAAATATATTTAAAGAATCATAAATTATCATAAATCCAAATGGAAAAGGAAACCAAAATAGGAAGAGGATTGAGTTTCTTTGTGCACCTTTAAGTTATTCATCCATGTCTCAATTTCCAATACCCTCTAAGCTGCCATCCTTTACTTTTCTAGTGCATGCATTGTGAATAATAACTAACGGTGGCCATAAAATTATATCTTGATTTTTTTCCATTGATTTGGGTTCTTGGAATGGCTAATATGATTTGTCATTATCTAGTGGAGAGGCATAGCTCCATCCCATCATGAAAACACATAACACATTGTCTTAAAATGAACTCCCCCGAATAACTCCATTAGTTTCCTAACAAGTGTTTTATGGATTAAGCAGTGATTCCAGCCTTACATATAACTCCCAACCGCACCTTCAGTTCACTTAGGGGTGAGTCCGGCCTAGTGCTATAATATGGAGAAGAACCTACTTATTATGAACTTGATAGCTCACCCATATAATTGAATCCCTCTTCCACTGGTCCTACGCCTAGAAAGGTAATTATGTTTCAACCTATGAGTTTCAATTCCTTGAAACAGAATGCTTTAGGTGCATCCTGCCACTACTAATGCCTAATTAACTCTAATGATTTTAGTAATTACGGTCGGGGTTCTTTATACAGTTCCAAGTGTTGTGATCACAGAACAAGATTCATAGCATTGTATGCATGTATAACGAGGCTGGGAGTATCAATAAAATATTTGTATTCACTGCAAAATAGAACTTGTCCAACTTAGACAAATGCCAAATAATTATCTGAGCTAAAATTTGGAGAACAAAAGATTAAAACTACACACACACATATATATATTCATAATTACCCATCCTAGAAATGTTGAGGTGAGCAAATGAAAATGACTCAAACGTTGTAGTATTTGACCTCTTCATATTTATATAACAAAAGACATACTCAGTCACTACTTAAAAATGACTATCCTATTCATACCACCTTCATAGTTCAAAATTTTATCCATTTGATTGGATTTCAAGGGATGTGCACATAGAAGAATTCTCAAAATCTATAATAATACCATTTCTGAAAACAAAGGTTATGGCTTTCCAATCTTGTGACTAGTAGGTACAATGTTCAAAGGATTCATGTCATGTTCGACATCACCTTTTTCATAACAAAGAGACAATGTTACACATGGCATATTGAGTTGCCCCAACACTTGTAAAAAAAGCATTCGAGTCACAATTGTCACTCAATAACAGGATAAGATGTATGGTAATTATAACAAAATGATGTGTAAAATCATACCGTGACATGAATATTCAACAAATAACATATATTATCATTAAAGTTACACAAACATTACAAACACTTGGCAATTACAAAACTTTAGCAGTCTTTAGTACCTACCATGTGAGAGAAACTTAAAAATGACTATTATATTCATACCACCTTCATAGTTCAAAATTTTATCCATTTGATTAGATTTCAAGGGATGTGCACATAGAAGAATTCTCAAAATATATAATAATACCATTTCCAAAAACACAAAGGTTCTAGATTGCCAATCTTGTGACCAACAGGTACATTGTTCCAAGGATTTCTGGCAAGTTCAACATCGCCTTCTTCACCACAAAGAGACAATGTTCAATATGGAATATTGAGTTTCTCCAACACCAGTAAAAGAAGCATTCGAGTCACAAACATCACTCAATAACAGGATAAGATGTATGGTAATTATAACAAAATGATGTGTAAAACCTACCGTGACATGAAAAGATTCAACATATAACATATATTATCATTAAAGTTACTGAAAAATTACAAACACTTGGCAATTACCGAACTTCAGCAGTTTTTTGTACCTACCTTGTGAGAACAGGAAGGAATAAAAGGTTCCAATAAAGTTGATATCATTCAATATATCTAGAAATATTTCCTACTAAGGAGAAGGGGTTGATATCCTTTAAGATATTGAAATTTCAAAGCAAATGTTGAAGTGAATCACACTCCTTAATAGAAAAAGATGAAGAAGTGTTTGATTATTTCATATTTTTAGAGGTACTTCAAATTTTAGCTAGAAAGTTAACCATTTGTAAAGACAAATACTTAGAAGATACTTCTTGCATTCTATATTTGCAAACAGTTATTTATCTAGAATTGCTCTATACCTTAAAATAATCAATATAAATTTATCTAAAGAGAAAAGAAAGAATTTGGGTTGTGTAGTTAATTCTCACTCAAAATTGGTAAGAACTTTTCAATTCTATATATGCTTCATTCTTAACAAATATATTACTCAACATAATCCACGAGATGTAGAACAGTTGGTGGCGGGGTATGGTTAAGATGCCCCTTAAGCTGAAAGGTCGTTGGTTCTAATCTCTTCGGATACCAAAAAATCCAACCATGTTAAGGGTTGGTGCGGTCCAGGCCGGGTGCGATTCAGGCCAGGTGCGATCCCTGGGTGATTTTGACAGCTTAGATGCCCCTGGTTCATGGTTACTTAGCCAATGGCAACCCTGCTAGTCAGGGGGGTTCTACCACTTTGCCAACAAAAAAAACAAATACATTACTCAACAAAATATTCGAACAAAACAATCCTGGGAGCAAAGAACTTTCTTGTATGTTCCAATTTTTCGCAGAGAAATTGTGTATATAGTCATTACATGCCCTATTATAAACACAAGTAAACAACCATAAATAACACTACAAGGATCCCATAAATAATATCATCTTGGAAGCAAGAATGTTGGTAACAACAAGACAAAACATAAAAAATAAATAATTCAACCCACAAGTCTTTGAGGGTAATAGATTTTGTTATCACTAAATTCTACCTTGTTAAAATTTTAAAAATTTCGCCAAAATTTCTCCAACTTCACTATTCTCAATATTTGCGCAAGATATGTGAAGTCTCCCATCATCTCAAACCTTCACTTTGGCGAGTCTCACTTTTTACCATTATTTTCTGCACTCAAAAGGTCTTCATCAAGTCAAGGTTCATAAGCTTCTTGTCTGTTAAAAAGTTCCATGTTTGGCTTGCTTCAAAGTCCTTGTTTCATAAATTCATTTTTACTTAGTCATACATAACCTAAAGTTTTGAAAAGTAGGGTTACTGTTTGGAATTTTCCTTTTTCTTTTCTAAATAATAAAAGATTTATTTTATTATAATTTTGGGTAAAACAAAAATGAGGGTTATTGTTTGGAATTTTTATTTTTATTTTCTAAATAATAAAATATTTATTTTATTATAATTTTGGGTAAAAATAAAAATGAGGGTTATTGTTTGGAATTTTTATTTTTATTTTTTAAATAATAAAATATTATTCTATCATAATTTTCGGTAAAATTAAAATTCTATTGTTCATCCTATATTGTTTCCTTTACCACTTAGTCCACATATCTAAAAGTGTGCATTGTGCTTCAAATAAACTTAGAAACAGGTGCTCATTCAAAAGACAAATAACTTGAGCTTCCAGGTGTTAAGACAAGTATGCTTATTTGTCGAAGTAAGCACCCATAAGATCATTAATACTTCCAAGATAGAAATGTAAAAATGATTGTGGTCAGACTTTGCATGGAAATGAAGATTTGTTCTAAGGATATTGAAGTTCATCTAGTGGAGAGAAATTTTAAAGGATTATCTCTTGTGTCAATGCTTTCTCATATATTATTTTCATTTACAGTTCATATATTGTTGGTAATTTTTCAAGAATCAGTTCAAAAAACTTCATTATGAAAGATATAGAGGTGGAAATTGATAGTAAAATGCACTATTTATTTTCAAAGTGACCTACATTGTCACATTAAGCGATGTGTGTTAATGGATTCATGTTTTTTATAGTAACTCCTTATTTAATTATTTAAATTCTCAAGGGAATCAAGTCATTCTTCCGTACCCAGGAAATGGCATTAGAAATTATCTTCAATGGATCTAGCATGAAGCTCATGCAAGTGAAGGTAAACATTGGCATTTGCATTTCCTGTTGTGGAATTATTACAGAGTAGACAAGATACCAAAGGACTATGCAGTATGTTGTGGTGTGAATATGGTCATTACTTCACAAATGGATATTAAGGGTCTATGGAAAAAAATAAGATATCAACTGATGGATCATCATCGTTCTCAGTGGAGGATCAGAGCTCAAATTCAAGTAGTTGGTTGTTTTCCCTAAACTACATCTCCATCATCATCACTGGTGTTGATTTATAAGTAAGAGAACATGAAATAATAGGCCTCTATGTTGGAATTTTCCATACCTATTGCAAATTTTGTGTAGTTTCTTCATCCTCTAAACAGATTGTTATTCCAAAATATCTCAAGCTTTTATCGCTTTATACAATAGCATTGATAAATTTTTCTATGGATCATTCCTTCCACGCCTAGAATCGTCAAAAGATTGTTTGAATCACATTATTCTACCATCCTTTCACAATCATGTTCAACGTCATCCACTTTCCAATATTTCACTACAGAAACTAGGAGTTTTTAACAGGTGGTTGAGCATCTATAAAGGATTTTTAGAAATCCCTCCAAATTAGTATTCGATGGCATCAATATCCAGATACTGATTTTCAGAAATGAGATGATCATGTGACAACATCTAGTATTTCAGAAGAGGAGTATTGTATTTCTAAACTAATTGAGCATCGAAATAAATAGTTGATAATTTTTAGGCAAAAGATCAGTTAACAACATATCTGTATTATGGATTTGAATGATCGATACTAGCATATTGATGCATATTTTAAGCATTCAAAAGAATAAAAACAACATCAGTGATCACCTCCTTATTTTATGAATCGTGATTATATTCAGGTCTACTTTTCAGGCATAGGATTGGAATGAGCTCCAGATTAGAGTGAAGCATCTTCAGTTGTGCCAAATCTCTAACAACGGATCATAGATTGAAGTACTGATTGAAGTAGATTTATCTTTTACATGAAGGATTTGTTATCATGTAAAATGGAACTTCTTCTCCCAAGTAGTGACACCCAATATGTCGGCACACAAAAGGGAAAAATGGATTGAAGTATCCAACACACTATAGATGGTCATGACCTTTGATACATCACTACCTTACTAGCTAGATTTATTTTGTTTATAGACATTAGGTTGAATACGTGACTATTATCATAGCAACCCTCATATCATATGTGAGTATCTACATTGCAACTCGCGTACACATCATTAGAGATTGCACCTGTAAGTTACCTTAAATAAAGCCGCGTATCATACGCGACTTTCCAATATTAATAGTCGCATATGCCTTAATCCAAAGTTAAAAAATATAAACATGATTAGTCAAGGACAATTGGGACCTTAATCATAACCATCCCAACTTCCTCAACCATCTCAACCTTCGTAGCCTCTATCTTTCCTCATGTATAAATAGAGTGTAGGGGTTGAGGCTAATCAATCATAAGTTATAGAGAAAATTTATGAGGGTGGTTTTCCTTCAGATATCTTGGAGCAGCAGAACTCAGTGTCCTTGGTTAGCAGAGGAGCACTTGTCTCAGATGTTGGGTTGTAATCTCACTTCACTTGTTTATCAATAAAGAGAGTCCTTCTTCCAATATTGTGTCTTTGCACTCTTATATATTGTGATTTCTGAATTATCTTATTGTTTCATTATAAGTATGTTATTTCATTAATCATTCATATAATATATAATATATTGCAGGAAAGATCTTTCTCTTTACAGGTGATTGGAGATACCCTAGGAGCTGTGGAATCAATTTGAAGAGAAGAAGAAAAGCTAGGATCGAACGTCATAAATAAGGTATGCCTAGTTTCTTCCTATTTCTATTTCAAATTCTGAAATGGTTGATTGCATGCAAGTTAATTTAGTAATTTGGTAACCCCAGAGACCCTAGGTTATAAGGATGTGTTTTCTTGAACAACAAAACTGGCGACTCCACCAGGGAGTCCAACCTGTTGTGGGTCCTCTCTTTAGGCTTCCTGACCAGTTTTTTCTCTATCTAATTTTGTTTGTGATTTGTTTTAATTTTACCTTTGATTTCCAGTATTACATGTTTAGAGCCTCTCTATCAGTTGATTTTCTTTTTGAAATTTTTTTACAGCATACGCGGGTTGCCTTGGTAATAGTAGCGTATTGCACTTTGTATATGTGGGTTTCTTTAGTGACAGTCGTGTATGGTACACGAGTTTCCTTTATGAAATTTGCATATTCCTGTAAGTGTCTATGAGTTCAAAAGGTTGTTGCTTGTCCTTTTTTCTATGAACTCTTAGATGCTTGTGAAGGTTATGTTTTTGGAATGATACTATGGTCTTAGGTATGTACATTTCATTGCTTGCTTGGATATTCAATTCTTTGAGTGTTTTGTTTGACTTTTTCATTGGAGAATGTGTTAGGTTCTCCTACTTGGATTTTGGGCCTGAGTACTAGTGTTTTTGGTTCGTTGATCAGTCCTTCATAACACTGATATGCTATGTACTTATTTTAGTAGTCCGAGTTAGCCATTCTTTCTATTTTTTGATCTATTAGTCTTATAATTGATAGCTTCGCCAAGTCTTGGTTTTGTGCCATTTCTTCCTATTTGGGTGAAGCATGTTACTGTAGGGTCTGTTTGCATCATTTACTATTATATGATCAGATTGTTAAAACTTGCTCAATTTGCATTTACTTGCATTGTAGTTTTTGAATTTTTGAAAAAATAAAAAAGACAAAAATAATTTTTGCACTTTTTGCATTAGGTTGCATTAGTTGTTCTTTTCGTTATTTTTTTAGAAAAAACAAATTTTTTTAAGTGTTGTAGTTTCTATTTTGTTTAAAATTTTCATTGGCTTGCATTACAAAGAAAAAGAAAAGAAAAATTGGCATTATAGTTTCATTTTCTTTGTAAAATTTCATACATCATTTTTTCTTTCTTTCTATCGAGTCTATAACATCATACGGTCTCATTTCACTACCTTTGACTAATACATCCCTTTAAAAATAACGATTAATTAAAAATTTACTAGTAAGATTCTTTTTTTAGGCTCATGCATCAACTAGTTCAGGCTAGGATTGTGGACTAGGGAGTTTTAACTGTCCATAAGAATTTGATTTCAAACATAGTGGCCTTTCATTAGGTAAATCCTCTTCTACAAGAGACCATCTAGAAACCTCCTCTCACACAGGAGTTAATCACAAGGTCATGTGAGAACTTGGTTGAGGATATAACCCTCCAATTCCTTTCTCAAGCGTATTATGGGATTATTATGCATTTGGGGATCTTATCAATACCACCTCTTGAGCCTCATGCAGTGCTGGTGTTGACAGGGTTTCAGGATTTTCTACCCTACCCATGCATAAGGATCAGGCGTGCAACTCTTTCTCCAAAATCTCAGTGTAGTTGTGGTAGGCTTTAGTTTCTTGACACTAGGGATCATACACAAATGTTATTGGAAGGCTATTTCTGATACACCTTGGACGGACTTGGAAGGTAACCCCGATAGACGGTTTGGGAGGGATTTTGGGTGATTCTAGTGCTTGTGCCAAGGAAATTCTTCATGGGACGACAAATAACCATATTTGAGTCTTCACTGGTTGGACCTAGGCCCTAATCATCCCAGGATTTCCTTTGAAAGGTGTACCTTATATCTGTTGTGTTTGTGTGACTTTAGCACATTTTTAGTGACTATTGTTTGATTTTTTTGTGTTTAGTTTCCCTTTAGGTGTGTGTGAGTCAAATTTATAGCTATGGAGGAATAACCTCTTCGTAGGTCAAGAAGGTTGCAAAACCTTCCTCCATCTATTGTAGTGGAGCCTCCACCGCCCCCTCAAAGGCGGAGACTAGATACTTATGGTCCTTTTGAACCAATAGGAGTTAGCAAAGTTCCTGGTGAACCAGAACTTAGGATTAACCAAGAAGAAACAACTACAGTAGAGATTGAAGACTTGTAGGATAACGAGTTTGCAAGGAATTTTAACCCACCTCTAACTGACTTAAATGATCATGTGATCATCCAAGTTTTCCCTTTTAGTTCACCTGTGATTGATTTTTCTATGAGTAGAGTTATGTCTAGCTATGAAGAGGGTATTTCTACCCCAACTTCAACCATTTTGGCTAGTGGATTCCTACCTCCCCCGGTTGGTGCTCTAAGACCAATTGCATCTATTGCACCCCTATCACCAAGTAGCCAAGTGGTTCAACCACCGAATCCCATTAATGTAGAAGATCTGTCTAGTGGGGTGGTCACTGGGATTCCTATTACACATTTTTCTTCCCCCTCCTTTATGCATACTATTCAGAGCAATACAAGTGGATCATCCTCGTTCATCTATGGTTTCCCGTGGAATGGGGGGCACATTCCCCCATCCACTCCTTATGTAGGTCCTACACCTGCATATGTGGGCATGTAGTTTGGAAATGCAAATGCATTTGGACAGGGTTTTCAAACATTGGTTTCAACCCCTTTCACAAGCTCTCCCTTTTCACTTCTTAGTGGAGGGATACCTACTCCTATCTTTCAAACTCCAGTTTCATCTGGAGTGGCTCAAACCACTTATAGTACACCACAAACAAGTAATCCACTAGATTTTGGGTGGAACCCTTTTCTGAGTATTCCGACTACATCAAACCTGGCTGATGGGGGAAACCCCACCATTTAGTTTGCGAACCATGGGGGAGGTCGTTGTACATCTCTGACTCCTTATTTTCAGACCCTTGTTAGGCCAAAGCTTCCTTTCCTGACAAATTTAAACTTGTCAAACTTGTCAAAGTTGATGAATCACCTCATGCATCATAGTGTGGCATGGCCACCTATTCCTATTAAGTTACCTTCATACATTCCTAATTTTGAAGGAAAATCTAGTGAAGATAGAGGTTCCCATATAACCACCTTTCACCTATGGTGCTCTTCAAACTCACTGAACGATGGCTGCGTTCGGTTGAGGCTTTTTTGGAGGACCTTAACTCATGTTCCAACAAAATGTTACATTGAACTTCCCTCTACTACATATGACATTTTTTTGGATTTAGCAACTGTGTTCCTCAATCACTTCCAGCTTCCTGTCTGGTATGATGCCGACACAGACTTGTTGTCTAATTTTTGACAAAACAAATCCACACATATCTCAAATCACATCCAAGAGTGGCAAAGATGGAATAGGCTTATCAAATCCACTATACCCCAATGAGTTCTTATTAGAGTGGTTGTTAAAATATTTATTGCCTTATATCTCTAAGGACGTATCCACTTCACAGGTGACCACATAAGAAGAGGCTATCCTCAGGGCCCATCAGATAGACTTGATATATGCTCATTCTAGGATATTGTATGAAATCATACCTGAGGTGTTGAGGTCTACTAATAATATAGAGTAACCCAATCCTAGACCCCATGCCGATGGTGTGGTTGGTTTAGTAAGTTCTTCCACTATAGAGTCATTGGCTAAGAAACTCCATGAGTTGTCAGTGAAGCAATATGCAGCAGTGGTAGTAAAGGCTGCCACCCCCTCATCTAAAAGTGTAACTATTTTTGCACAGTATTATCAAAAGGGAAATCAGCATCCCAGTGGGAAAAAGAAAAAAGGGAAGAAGGGTGAGGGAAATCAAAACAAGAAAAAACCCACAAACAAAGTTGATGGGGGTAAGAAAGATAAGAAGAAGGTTAAGTTTCCTTGTAAGTTGTGCCAGGTAGACCACCTGACTCATCAATTCCCTCTTATAGATCAAGCTCAAAATTTGCTTAAGAATCAACAACCGGCTGTCTTGAAGAGTCCATTTCCCCAAGGACGAAACAAAGCTTCTATTTTGAATGTAGTCAGGGGCACTTCTAGTGCACCTCCTGATCAAAACTATATCAATATGGTATGATATAGCACCTTACTCCAGACAAGAAACAAGAATTATGAATCAAAGACTCTAGAGAAGGGTAAGTCTACTGGTGAAACTTGTAACTCTCTCACTATTGTGAAACCTATTGATCCGATGCCTAAGATACCGAAAGGTGTCTTTAAAAAATAATTTCACAATCCTAACTCTAGGGTTTCTTCTAACTATTCCATAGTTGAATATTTGGCTCAGACCCCTTATGCAATGTCAGCGTTGGAAGTGTTATAGAGTTGTCCTACTCAGTGGGATGCCCTCTTAGTAGCTTTAGGCAACATGGATTTATCGAGCCTGCTGGTGAAGTCTAATATTTCACATGTTAAGATCCGTCTGTCGTATCATGTGGCTTTGTCAATTGATGTGGTTCATGGAGGCAAAACCATTGGACATATAGTTTTTTACGATTCCACATGTGTAATGTCAATTTCTTGTTGGAAGGATTTAGGTTCCCTAAAGCTAGTTCCATCAAATACGCTACTTACTACTTTCGAGGGAAGGTCTTTCCATCTGCATGGTATCCTACCGGATTTTGAGATAAAGTTGGAAAGGAAAGAAATGGCTATTGAAGTAGAAGTGATTGATGCTCCTTTGTATTATAACTTGCTTTTAGGGAGAAGCTGGATAAGCTGGACTTATGCCATGTGTGTGATTGCCTCGGTTGTTCTTCGAGTGGTAGTGGTTCCACACGAAGGGAAGTTGCTTATTGTGGACCAACTCAGTTTCACTTAGAAGGGTCGTTTAGAGACTAATGAGTCCATTGTACCTTTGATCGATCAGAATAAACTGGCTAATGAGAGATTTGGGTTTGGAATGTATGTATGCATCATTGATGGGCACATTTAATATTCCATCCCCTATAAACTATCTAAGTTCTACAAGTGTAGGCAATTATATCATGATGGTTGTCGATAGAACTTATCCTTGGGTCCTCCCTTCCCATCATGAACCTCAGGTGACCTTATCTGCAATGGAAGTGGCTTATCAAGCAATTGTTGATACCACTGTTGATTCTATCACGACTCCTTCTACAGTCTCGGAGGAGTCAAAAGAAGCCTTAATGCCCACCTAGGCGGAGAAGTCTTTATGTTCATATGAATGCTTGGACATGGTTTTTCCTTTAGATGAATCCATTTTGGAAGCTATGAGTGGGCGATATAATATTTGTTAAGATTGCACCATAAGTCCTACTTTCTTACAAAACTGAGCAAAATTGAGAACCAAGAGTTCCATGTGAGACTAGTTGAAGATGTTGATTTACCAATTAATCATTTACCAAAGGACAGAATATTTGTTGAGGGGAATATGGAAAATATATCTATTACCATTGCAATTAACATCTCTGCAAACCCTGATGTCATAGAAAATGTGCATATCAGTGCAAACTACTCTCTGGAGGATATTTCCATATATACTGCCCTGTTTAAGGAATTTCACGAAGTGTTTTCCTATTCATATGAGGATATTCCATGCATAGATCCATCTATTGTAGAAAATGAAATCCGGACTTACCCTGATGCTAAACCTGTTCGGCAAAAGCTTTGACCTGTAAATCCACAGAAAGCAACAGCCGTCAAGGCTGAGGTGGAAAAGTTGTTGAAATCTGGGTTTATCTACCCAATTACTCTAATGGAATGGGTATCCAATCTTGTTCCTATTGATAAAAAAAATAAGGGACAATACGCATGTGCACTGATTTCTGTGACCTAAATAAAGAGTGTCCCAAGAACAATTATCCCACACCTTTCATTGATCATATCATTGATGCTTGTGTGGGTAGAAAAGTATTTTCATTTATGGATGGATTTTCCGGATATAATCAAATCCAAATCAAGCCGAAAGACCAACATAAAACATATTTTATTTGTCCATGGGGTACCTTTGCGTACAATAGAATTCCCTTCAGTTTGAAAAATGTCAGAGCTACCTTTCAGGGGGCAATGAACTTTTCCTTCCATGACATCAAGAATATTGTCAATCCATACTTGGATAATTTATGTTACCATTCTTGTAAGAGGAGGGACCATCCAGATCACCTTCACTTGATTTTTGAACGATGTAGACATTATAAAATATGCTTGAATCCCCACAAGTGTGTTTTGTGCGTCGAGTTGGGGAGGCTACTAGGGTTTATCATGTCAAACAAAGGGATTCAAGTGGATCCTTTGAAAGTTGAGGCTATTGTAAATATTCCTCCTCCTCATTCCATCAGGAAACTTTAAGCCTGCAAGGGAAATTTAACTTTCTTCGGTGTTTTATAGTCAATTATGCCAAGATAACTAAGGGTTTCATGCGCTTGCTTAAGTAGGACACCCCTTGTTTATGGGACGAAACCGCACAACTTGTATTCGAGGTTGTTATGAAGAGAAACTTCCTATGCCTTGGGGTGTAGCACAATAGACAACTAGACACCAGAAATCAATCTTTCCCAATATGCAAGAGAAACCAAAAATCTAACACTAAGAGATATTGAATCGTACCTTGTTCCAGGTGGTTGAATTAGATCCCCCTTGAGCTTTTCCAATTCACACTTTCTTTAGCAATTGGCTCTGAACAACATCAAACAAGAGAAACATGCTTTATAATAATGTGTTAGACCTACTCTAGAATATATAGTCAACAATGTATAAGCAATTAAATACATCCATGGATACAATATTCATATTCAAACGCACATTAATTGTATAGGAAAAGATATTTCTATTAATAAAATCAGAGATTACAAGAGTGACAATTTCTGTTGGCATGTCTACAAACTAGAGAAACCGAGTCCTCCACCTGGGCCTCCACCACCTCAATCCTCCATCTCCCGATAGCAATCTCGCAAAGCAAAGGCAAGCTTGGGGAGAAAACAAAGTGCTCCAAAGGGACAAAGGGATGCAAACTCAAGTAGAAGCAAATTGAGGCAACAATGGACTATAGTTTCTCTGCTTTTCAATTCCTCCTCTTCAATGTATCCAAGGGGTTCCTTATACAACACTCCAAAAGGGTAATGGAGGGTCGAATCCGAGCGATCTACAAGCATATGGAAGGACAAGAATTAGGATCTTCGGACTCATATGAGGAAAATTCCAAAAATATTTGGACTTATGCACACATCCTGATGTATGTGGGTTTGAGGTCAAAAATCATGTGTACAAGCGAGTATGGGTTTAAAATTCATGTACAACAATAAACAAGTGTTTTTTAGGGATGATCTTGGAACATCAAAGGATAATATAATTCCATGGGGTCTAAAGAGTCTGCGGAGGGACAGGGAAGGCTATACATATGTGATCAACCATGTGTGGTAAAATCACCTATAATATATGCCCCCTAATGTGTGAGACTAAAGGGGTAACATGATGGCTGAAATAAATTATAAAATCCATCCCAGAAGTGGAGTAATGAAGACCTAAGTGGAAAAAATAGCCACGCATTAGTACAATATGTTGCTACTGCAACTATTCTCCCCAAGTTTCTTAAATTTTGGGCCCCTCCTTATCATTTAAATTTGTTTGATCTCGTGAGGTCTTGCTTTAACTTTGGTTGATTCTGAATATCAAATTGCGGGCTTGTTTTCAGAGGTCGTTTGTGTTTGATTTTTGTGTTGGATCGTGAGTGTGAATTTGGAGAAGTCAAATCTTTGTCCTTCAAGGCCGCCTTTTCATAGGAAGAATTACTTTAGCTGTTGCTGATCCTTAACTGTTCAAAACGCTTAAGTTTTCTTGAATTGGGCATCTTTTTATGTTGAATCGGAAGCTCCAATCCTTCTCCCTTCCGCCGTTGTGGCTGCCAAAGTAGTTTGGCGTCCAAAGTCTAAGTTGCCCGGACTGCCGACGCGCATTGATCTTTATTCACCTTCCGTTGTTACAGCTAGGAAATCCATTTGACTTCCGATGCCCAAACCGTGCCGACTTCTGATTGAATCGTTTCCCGCCTGCATCGAGTATCTTTAGCCTTCTCTTGTCTGCCGTTACGGCTAGGAAAGTCCTTCCACGCCCGATTCCCAAACCGTTCCGACGTTCGATGTGAAGTTTTCCCACTCGCATGCATTAACCTTTTCCCCTTTCGCCGTTGCGGCTGGGAAAGTCGTTCCGCGTCCGATGCCAAAGCCTTCCGACTGTCGATTTAAGTCTCTCCAGCCCGCGTTTTCGCACCACTTTAGCTCTTTTCCCTTCTGCCATTGCGGATAGGAAAGTGTTTCCGCGTCCGATGCCAAATCCTTCTGACTGCAGACTTACATATTTCCCACTCAAGGCTCAGTCGAAATTCTTTCCAGATTAACAAAGGCGCCTGGTTGTTTTCTTATGGTTAGCCATTTCAGAGGGATAATGCTAATGTTTAACACGCTTTTCCAAAGAATGATGCATAGCCATTGACTGCAGGTAGGACGAAATGCCGGCAAGGTCTCGAGGAAAAGGAAAAAGTTGAAGGCAACCAAACGTAGAACCAAAAATTCCAGCAATTACTCAACTGCTCATGAGTACACGCAAAAGAAGAAAGGCATCTGAAGCGTTGGGAACTGAAAGGTCATGAACTGCGAGGCATCCCAAGCGATTGGCTGTAGTAGTTTAAATATTGTAAAGATAGGACTTAGAAGAGGCTTTTTCCCTAAAAAAATTGTAAACTCTTTTGCTTGTAAGAGGAACTACTTCGTTTTACAGTCAGAAAGTGCAACTTTTGCCGCTGGAGAGAGCGAAATGTGGAATGTATCAATGCGACTAAATGAATAATGTTGAAGAGGAACTATTTCATTTTTAGCTGTGTTTCATTTACTGTGAGAGTATTTAACTTCCTGAACCTATGTTCTTATTGAGTGTTCTTCAGTATTTTTTGGGATGTCTTCCACTGTGAGTAATAAGTGTTGTTCATAAAATAATCGGCTATCTGGTTGTTTAAATATCTGTAGTTGTTCATGCGTCTTGAATGAAGTATCAGCTATCTGTAACTCTTCATAATGCATGTACAAACTGTATTACTCACCAATGAATGATAACTCTGCTCCCTAGGGATATTAGGTAGTTAGTTTATTTTGTGTTATGTTGTATGTGTTTTGGGTTCTTGTGAACCTTAAGACGAGAGGTAAGAACCTGTGCATCACGTTGTGACTGTTCCTTACATCTTTAGCACCCTGCATTGTTAGTTAGGCACCTGCATATCATACATTAAGTCAAAAAATACAAAATTCACGGTGGACCGGGCTGCAACCGGTAAATCCTTTGTTTTGTTACTTGACCTACGGTAGCCGGACCGCAAACTAGATGGATTCCCTATACCAAACAGTCAATGGGCTAGTTGGGAACGTTGATTGGGGAGAATCCCTTACTATTTTCGCCTGGGAATTTTAGGTCCCCAACAGTTTTGGCGCTAGAAGGAGGGCCACCAGTGTATGGCTGGCCGAGGAAACCCGTTTTCTCGAGAATATTCCACCGGTCCAAGTTCTGAAAGCAGTGGGTTCCATAATCCAATTCCAGAAGAAAGAGAACATCTATATTCTGTTGACAATGAAATTGTTAATGATCTGAGAAGACACACCAGGGCATATGTAAACAAGATTGGGGGATTTCCAATCATCCCCGAACTACCCAAAAGAGAGTATAAAAAGAAGGATCGTCCTGAAGCGGAAGGCTCAGTGTTGGTTGGAGACTAGGAAGAGCTGGTAGAAACAGCCTTGCAGGAAGTTGTGCTACCTTTGAATCAAGAAGGCCCAGAAACCCCTCATGGTTCTCTTACTCACACTCCAGTTGGTTCACCTCCTCACTCTCTGCCCAGACTCATGGCTGGCGTAAACACAAACCAACCACATAACCCACCAAATCCGCCACCTGCATGGAGAGCCAGATCACCCTTAAACCTGACTCCTCCATTACATGACCTACCTCAAGCCTTTGATAAGATGTTGCCCAAGTTCGACCCAAATGAGAAAATACTAGTAGATGATCATCTACAAAGTTTTTACCTGGCAGTGGAAGGATTAAGGGCCGGGGAACATGAAGATGTGGTATGTAGACTTTTCCCACATACCCTCAAAGGAGCTGCAGCGTCATGGTACTTTGGATTTCCTGCTAACTCTATCCCTAATTGGGATACTTTCGAAAGAATGTTCAGAAGTAAGTATGCAACTCAGAAAACTCATGCAGCTCTCATGAAAGGGTTGTGCGCGTTGAAGAAAGAAAGAAAAGAAAAAGTGCATAGTTTTACTCAAAGGTTTGCAACATATCTAAAGAACTTCTCTGAAACAGATAAGCCTTCAGACAAAGTTCTTATTGAATACTATACTTCAGCTTTAGGCCCTGATTTGGCTATGTTTTCCAAAGGTAGGGCCAAGCCTACTCTGACAAAAACCTATGAAGAGGCAGAAGTGGTGGAAGTTGAAAGAGAGAGCATTGAAGACTATCCAGAACAGTTTGGAGAGAAAGGTACAGGAAGAAAAACCTTATTGTTTACCAAGCCTAAGGAAGAAAAGTCTCCATAGTTGGAGAATATGGCCAAAATGATGCAGAAGCTTTCCAATAAAATCATAGATATGGAGAAAGAAAAGGAATCACAAAAGTTTTATAAGACATATTATAAGAAAAGAGAGGATAACCACCAGTCTCAACCTCCTCCTCATAATACTGCATCTATGAACTTAACAGAGGTAGGCTTGGATAATTTTTGCACATTCCACCAATAGCCACATTCTGAGAAGAATTGTTCGCAGTGGATAAACTCAATGACGTTGGTCATGAATTAGCTGTTAGATTCTAGATTGACAGAAGAGGGAAATGAAGAAGGAAAGGAAAATTCTACCTCTACGTCTACTAAAGAACAGGAAGAGGAAACCATGGCTTTATGGAATTCTGTCTCACTATTTGATGCTGAAGAAGAAAAGACTCAGGGGTGTAAAGACGTTATGGAAACCAACGTAGCCACAAGGAGCCAAGGGACAGTTAATGAAGATAGTATTATACTTCCAAAGATTAAGAGGCTGCAGAGAAATGTGAAGAAGAGATTTCAAGACAAATCTTTGGCTGATACAATTCCAGAATTCACTATTACTAGCCAAAGTCCTAGAAAAAGTGATACAACAGCCAAGCCAAATGAAGGTAAGGAGAATGCTGATAGGCCTCATCCCACAGAACAGCAGATGGATTATGACATTGTAGAGGATTTAAAGAAGATAAAGGAAAATGTTCCACTATTCGAGATGTGCAAAGTGCCGTAGCAAAAAGAAAGGCTGTTGAGAGCCCTTGAAACGTCAGATGAGAAGACGCCCACTAACAATCAACCAGAAGAAGAAGAAGAAATTGGAGAGAACAGCAGTGGAGGTAAGTCCAAGCACAAGCATCCACCTTTCCTCCTTACTTTCGAAATCTTTAACTACAATGTACATAATTGCTTGGTAGATTCAGGGGCAACTGTTAATGTCATGCCAATATCTGTCTGTAAAAGAATCAATGGGCAGCCTAAGCCATCCCTGTGGAGAGTAGTTCAGTTGGATAGGACAGATGTGAAGGTAATTGGTGAGATGGAAGATGTCCTAGTCTATCTGGCTTCAAATGATAAGGTATGCCAGGTCATTAATATCGTGGTGGCTGATATACCAGATGCATACGGCCTTATCCTGAGCAGAGATTGGTCGACCAAACTTAATGGATATTTCACTTCTGATTGGTCACATCTGTGGTTTCCATACAAAGGAAGTCCGAACCAGATCAAGATTTTAAGAGAGCCTCACATGAAGTACAATGTTACCCGACTAGAGGAGAAGAATGAACCTGTGGATTCTGTCTTGGGAAACTATTTTATTGAGTTGGAGCCAGGTAATTACCAAGCAGAAGAAGCCAGCAACACATCTGATAACCAACCTGATCTCCTTCGATTCTCACAGGCTGATGAGATTGACTGTAAAATAGTAGACTTAGCAGTAGGAATAGATTCGTTTTCATTAGTTAATGATTTTTGGACTTTATTTTTTGATGGCTCTAAGACATTAGAAGGGTCAGGGGCTGGCTGTGTCCTGATTGACCCACAGAAGAATAAACATTTCCTTTCATGTAGACTAGAGTTCGAATGTACTAATAATACTGCTGAGTACGAAGCACTGGTGCAGGGACTAAAAAAGGCAATCGAATTAAAGGTGAGTAATCTAAAAGTCTTTGGGGATTCTAAAATTATTGTGAAACAAATCCGGAATCAGATACATTGTATATCTCCTCACTTAAAAGCTTACCAGAATGAGGTATGGGATTTGCTGAAATATTTTAATGCATTTAATATTATTTCAATTCCAAGGATAAAAAATGCAGCCGCTAATCTATTGGCCACATCAGCCACTAGACTTGTACCCACTAATAATCGATGTTCTGTCGAACTGCTTTTCAGGCCCTCTGTACCTGATATGATTATGAACCTACGAGTGTTTCATGATGACCAGCAGATCATAGAATGTTTAATGAATGATGAGGTGTTTAAAGGAGCAATCATAGACGATGAATAGCATTAGGCTGAGATGAAATACGATAATTTCATTCCTAAAGGAGTCAGAACGTTGGAAAAAATGTTCGATTTAAATGAAAAATTCAGAAGACCACCCAACGTGAAGACCCATAGCTCATCGCTATAGTTTGAGCTGATAAATTTGGGGACTGAAACGGCTCCTAAGTTCGTGAATCTCAGCAAATGTTGTTCACCAACAGAAAGAGACAAATCCATTAGTCTATTTAAACAATATAGAGATATTTTCGCATGGACGTATGAAGATTTGAAAACGTATGACACCAACATCATCAAGCATGCCGTTCCCATTAAAGCAGCCGTCAAGCCATATCAGCAACCTTTGAGGAGAATGCACCCGAAATTGGAACCGCTGATTCAAAGTGAAGTGAAGAAGTTATTGGATGTAAGAATCATCTTCAAAGTCAGACGCTCTGAGTGGGTATCAAATCCAGTACCAGTAAGGAAGAAGTCTGGGGAAATCAGACTCTGCGTGGATTTCAGGAACTTAAACCATGCATCAGATAAAGATAACTATCCTGTGCCACCCATGGAGCAGCTGCTACAGATGGTTTCAGGGTCTGAACTATTTTCATTATTGGATGGCTTCTCTGGCTACAATCAAGTATTAGTAGCCGAAGAAGATAGATTAAAGACAACGTTCAGAACTAAATGGGGAGCCTTTGCCTATAGAAGAATGCCTTTTGGGTTGATTAATGCTGGAGTGACATTTCAGAGGGCTATGGACATAGCTTTCCACGGATTGATTGGACAAAGTGCTGTAGTGTACCTTGACAACATTACAATATTCTCAAAGAAAAGAGAAGAGCACGCATTTCACTTAATGCAAATTTTCGAACGCTGTCGAAAATATGGCATCTCCCTCAATCCTAAGAAATGTGTGTTCGCTGTCATGGAAGGAAAGTTGCTAGGTCACATAGTCTCGAAGAAAGGAATCTCTATAGACCCAGAAAGAATCAAGGCCATTGAACAAATCCCCTTGCCCCACAATAAGAAAGGGATGCAGTCTTTTATGGGAACTATAAACTTCATATGAAGATTTGTCCCTGATTTCGCTCAGACTGTTAAGCTGCTGCAGCAGATGGTTAAGCATAATACTCAATTCAAGTGGACTGAACTTGAGAAGAACCCTTCAACAAAATTAAGACTGCCGTTGCGCATGCACCCTCCTTGAAAAGTCCAGATTTCAATAAAGACTTTATTTTATATACTTTTGCATCCGATGATTCACTGGCAGTTGTGCTCACCCAAAAGGAAGAAGGGGGGGATGAAATCCCAATCTCTTTTATGAGTACTGGTCTACAGGGGGCTGAATTAAACTACCCAGCCATTGATAAGCAAGCTTACGCAGTATTTAAGGCAGTGAAGCAATTCATGCCTTATATATTAAAAAATCGAACCAAGGTAATAGTCCCCTACCCGGCTGTAAGATCCCTTCTCATACAGAAGGAGTTAGGAGAAAGAAGGGGCAATTGGGTAAAAGCTCTTCAATAATACGACCTTGAATTCAAGCCAGCCTCTATAGTGAAAGGCCAAGGGTTGTGCAAATTGATGACTAAAGGCGGGAACAATGAAGAACAAGCATGGGAGGATGAGGCTGAATTACATGTAATGGATGTATGTCCTTTGTTTACAGCTCCCGAATCTTGGTATAGAGACCTGGTGCATTACTTGTAGGCAGGGCTGTTACCTAAACATTGGAATTCCAAGCAAAGAAGAGCTCTATGTCTTAAATCAGCATCTTATCAAATTGTGGAAGGGGTATTGTTCAGAAAGAATCATGACGGGGTTCTTCTCAGATGCTTAGAAAAGGAAGATGCGAAGAAAGTGATGGCAAAATTGCATGACGGTCCTACTGGGGGACATTATTTAGGGTATACCATAGCTCACAAAATCCTCAGGGTAGGTTACTACTGGCCTACGCTCTTTAGAGACGCACACGCACATGTTAGGAAATGTGATATTTGTCAAAGGTGTGGTGGGAGACAACCTAAAGCAGCGGCACCCCTAAATCCTGTGATGATCACTGAACCTTTAAAGCAATGGGGACTGGATATTATTGGAGAAATAAAACCAAATTCCTCTCTACAGCACAAGTACATTCTGACCGCTATAGATTATTTCACTCCCTGGGTCGAAGCTATTCCTCTGCGCAAGATAAATGAAGACGAAGTCATCAGTTTCGTACAAGACCACATCATGACCAGGTTTGGAGTTCCAGTTTCGTTAGTTTTTTATAATGCCAAGTATTTTTCATCAATTAAATTGACTTCTTT
Organism: Pseudotsuga menziesii; assembly: GCA_001517045.1. Taxonomy (NCBI): domain Eukaryota; kingdom Viridiplantae; phylum Streptophyta; class Pinopsida; order Pinales; family Pinaceae; genus Pseudotsuga; species Pseudotsuga menziesii. The sequence continues at coordinate 533,122 of LPNX010166182.1, forward strand.
TGCTCATGATAAAGGGATAAAATTGCATTATTCTGCTAATTACTATCCACAAGGAAATGGCCTGGCTGAATCCTCTAACAAAAATTTGATTAGAATTTTAAAAAAGACTGTGGTAGAAAACCAGAGGAGCTGGCACTCAGCATTACCAAATTCCCTTTGGGCTGATAGAGTCACCCCCAAGTCCGCAATTGGAGTGTCTCCTTACACCCTGGTCTATGGTAAAGAAGCCATCCTTCCTCCCAATATCATGCTGCCATCTTCCATACTAGCTCAAGAGTCTAGGGGGTCGGATGATGAAGTTTTACAAATAAGAATATATAATCTCCTGAAAGTAGAGGAGGCCAGATCTAAAGCCAAAGAACGCTTTAAGCTACAGCAAGAGTCGGTTAAGAGATGGTTTGACAAGCATAAAGCTGGAACAAAAGAATTTGAAGTAGGAGACTTAGTCCTCAAATGGGACCACCCCAATGATGAGAAAGGAAATCATACCAAATTCCAACAGTTGTGGGTAGGCCCTTTTCAGATTGCAGCCAAGCTTGGTCCTTCTACTTACAAGTTGCAGGATCTGCAGGGGTGGGAGGAGAACCTACCAGTAAATGGTTTGGTTCTTAAGCCTTATTTTTCCTGAGTTTGTTTGATTTCTTCTGGCTTGTATATAAATAATTTATTTGGCTATCTTTTGAGTCATGTTTTTTAGCTTGTTTTGTTGATTTCAATAAAGGGGACTAACCTGCGGTTACATGAGGAATGTCTAAAATTTTTGGGTTTGATAAACAATTTAGTGATCAGACTGTGGGTTATTGTTTATAATAAATATTTTCTTCCAGTTTAGTCGTTTTATCGAATAATCCTATGTGCATTGCAGTCCTGCTTAAACCCTGTGAAATAAACCGGATTCAAAGAGTCTGGAATACTATGTCGAGGCTCCATCCACGTCACACTTAAAATGTCTAGGGGATGACAGCTGAGGACCCATGGAAAGAAGCAAGGTGAACAGTATATTAAATACAAATGATACCATGCCAAGAAACGAATGCCAAAAGGCAGATAAGAATCAAAGAACTCCTATGAAAAGCATCATACATCAAAGCAGATGCTGAATCATAAGTATTAAATTGCCAAAAGATCCTCTCCGTCCGTGAGCTTAAAATTGAAATAGACTACTCACACAAAAGGACACTATGGGATAGAGGATCCTGAATTAAAATTCAGTAGGAAAGGCATGCAAGCAAACTCATATAAAAGGGACAAAAGTCCAAAAGCACAAGAAAAGTGTTAAAATGGCATGGGAATGAGGAACAAACGAATATTTCTGTTTACCATATGCTATAATCCTATGGTGTCCAAATATTTTAGCCACCTGAAGACAAAGGTAATAATGAAACTCATCCTCTGGCCTTAGCATAGTTATCTGGACTTGACGATTCTGGTTTCCACTCTCCCTAATTGGACTGACATCAATGATTAAGGGTACACACTTCTGTCATTTGAGAAATCCATATTTCTAGAAGAATTCGAAAGGATGCATTTGTTGTTAGGTAGTCTGTCACTCAAAGATTAATTGCCCAGAGATCTAGGTTTACCAGGTAATCGCCAGTTGTTGCTGCTGCAACTATTCTCCCCAAGTTTCTTAAATTTTGGGCCCCTCCTTATCATTTAAAGTTGTTTGATCTCATGAGGTCTTGCTTTAACTTTGGTTGATTCTAAATATCAGATTGCGACTTGTTTTCAGAGGTTGTTTGTGTTTGATTTTTGTGTTGGATTGCGAGTGTGAATTTGGAGAAGTCAAATCTTTGTCCTTCAAGGCTTCCTTTTCGCAGGAAGAATGAATTTAGCTATTGCTGATCCTTAACTGTTCAAAACGCTTAAGTTTTCTTGAATCGGGCGTCTTTTTATGTTGAATCAGAAGCTCCAATGCTTCTCCCTTCAGCCGTTGCAACTGCCAAAGCAGTTTGGCGTCCGAAGTATAAGTTTCCCCGACTGCCGACGCGCATTGATCTTTATTCTCCTTCCATTGTTGCAGCTAGGAAATCCATTTGACTTCCGATGCCCAAACCATGCTGACTTTCGATTGAAGCGTTTCCCGCCTGCGTCGAGTATCTTTAGCCTTCTCTTGTCCACCGTTGCGGCCAGGAAAGTCCTTCCATGCCCGATGCCCAAACCGTTCCGACGTCCGATGTGAAGTTTTCCCGCTCGCGTGCATTAACCTTTTCCCCTTTCGCCGTTGCGGCTAGGAAAGTCGTTCCGCGTCTGATGCCAAAGCCTTCTGACTGCCGATTTAAGTCTCTCCAGCCCGCGTTTTCGCACCACTTTATCTCTTTTCCCTTCCGCCGTTGCGGACAGGAAAGTGTTTCCCTGTCCGATGCCAAATCCTTCTGACTGCAAACTTACATATTTCCCACTCAAGGCTCAGTCAAAATTATTTCCAGATTAACAAAGGTGCCGGGCTGTTTTCTTATGGTTAGCCGTTTCAGAGGGATAATGCTAATGTTTAACACGCTTTTCCAAAGAATGATGCACAGCCATTGACTGTAGGTAGGATGAAATGCCGGCAAGGTCATGAGGAAAAGGACAAAGTTGAAGGCAACCAAACGTAGAACCAAAAAGTCCAGCAATTACTCAACTGCTCGTGAGTACACACAAAAGAAGAAAGGCATCTGAAGCATTGGGAACTGAAAGGTCATGAACTAGGAGGCAGCCCAAGCGATTGGCTGCAGTAGTTTAAATATTGTAAAGATAGGACTTAGAAGAGGTTTTTTCCCTGAAAAAATTGTAAACACTTTTGCTTGTAAGAGGAACTACTTCGTTTTACAGTCAGAAAGTGCAACTTTTGCCGCTAGAGAGAGCGAAATGTGGAATGTATCAATGCGACTAAATGAATAATGTTGAAGAGGAACTATTTCATTTTCAGTTGTGTTTCATTTACTGTGAGAGTATTTAACTTCATGAACCTATGTTCTTGTTGAGTGTTCTTCAGTATTTTTTGGGATGTCTTCCACTATGAGTAATAAGTGTTGTTCATAAAATAATCAGCTATCTGGTTTTTAAAATATCTGTAGTTGTTCATGCGTCTTGAATGAAGTATCAGCTATCTGTAACTCTTCATAATTCACGTACAAACTGTATTACTCACCAATGAATGATAACTCTGCTCCCTAGGGATAGTAGGTAGTTAGTTTATTTTGTGTTATGTTGTATGTGTTTTGGGTGCTTGTGAACCTTAAGACGAGAGGTAAGAACCTTTGCATCACGTTGTGACTATTCCTTGCATCTTTAGCACCCTGCATTGTTAGTTAGGCACTTGCATATCATACATTAAGTCAAAAAATACAAAATTCACGGTGGACCAGGCCGCAACCGGTAAAGCCTTTGTTTTGTTGCTTGACCTATGGTAGCCGGACCACAAACCGGACAGATTCCCTATACCAAACAGTCAACGGGCTAGTTGGGAATGTTGATTGGGGAGAATCCCTTACTATTTTCGCCTACGAATTTTGGGGCCCCAACACAATACAACAATCAATCTCTGCATGTGACTGCAAATACATACAGTAGTTCTAGATACATAAGAGTACAATGGCCATGAATAGGCATGATATACAAATTGTCATCTATGGTCATCGCCACGTACAAAATACAATAGATCGGAATCTCCAAAGTGGATGAAGATATACAATGGATCAATATCTCCATAGTGGATGAAGAATCTGATATACACTGGAATCAAATAACGAGAGCTGATATCTCATGAACACTGACACGATCAAGGAGGTAGCATACATGGAATGCCACCAAGCTAGAAGGTATTCTACATGAACTGCTACGAGTACATGTCCTACTATGCAAATAGATGTGTCAAGGTCAAACATCATAGTCCATCATCTGATTACCAGTCATTTATGTATATCGTTAATAGACGCGCGATTACCCACCGATAATGAAAATGGGAATCAAGGTATAAAGTGCAATCTAACAAGTGTGAATAGATGTGTTGAGGTTGAACACTTGGAAGAGTCGATCGATCAGGGGACATTGATGTATTCCCAAAACTATCGATGGCGAGAGAACCTACCACTGATGACTGTAAGTCTCAAGGCACTCAAAGGACTCTAGACTCCTATTCTAGAATAAATGATCTAAAGTCGATGGAATGGAATCCGATGGAAGGAGGGAATTAAGGCATCCCCCATCAACTAACATGAGGTACTCAGCAATGATGTATAATGTGGAATAACTCAAACACAATGTGCACGAACCAGTAACAGTACCGAGAATGGCCGACATGCAAAGTCAAGATAACTAAGGAATGTTCAACTCAGGCTTCAACTTCCTTCAAACAAGAGCATAGAGGAAAATGGTGACTAAAGGTAGGAAGCATGGACTCGATATGCAAAATGGGACATCACTGTGACATAGGAGGAATCAACAGAGGCTCCGTGGGGAGTGGAAGCTTAACCAGTCGATGGAGATAAACTCATAGTAATGAGTATAGCTCCTAAATTCAAACTAATAAACCAACCAATGGATGTGATATACAATTCTTTGTTCGAAGGTAACACGACTCAAGTGATACCAAAGATAACATCTTTTCTTGTCCTCATTTTTGGATTTTTGATTTTTTTGGACTTTTTCAGATATTTTGAAAAGCTTGAAAAAGAATAAAAGTTCTTTATAGTACAAATATAGGAGGAGACGAGTGTCAGGGGGACAAGCAAACTAGTTCCAAGCAGTGGAACATGCATATGCTCATTGCAAGGATATATGTGCAGGATAATGACACTTGGGGGAAGGTCTCCTCCCAGTAAAAGGGATGTCATGCTGCAAAAGATATGTAAAAAGGCTCTGCTTGGCTAGACATGAGACAATATTGGGATATATGGCTGATAAATCAAAGTCAAGGAGACGACATAAAGCACAAGAAGGAAAGAAAAACTCATGAAAATGAAATTACAACTTGATATATACAAGGGATTCCTGAGGGAAATAGCCAATATAAAGTTCAAGAGGAGTATGAAGCTCTTTCTCAAGGACATGGCGGGACTAAAAAGGGACTCCCACATCCTAAAGGAGAAATTTCGGCATGGGAAACAATGCAACATAGGATCTAACTAGGGTACCCATGTATAGGAAATCTCTACCATTCGCATAATGCCACTTCTAACAGCAGCATGAAGGTTTCGTGACATCATGGAATGGGTTTGTACCTAAGGTTAAGATAAAATGGTCATAAGGTCATGCAAAATGCAAGAGGATGTGAAATCCTAACCTATATGCCAGTTTAGACATAATACTTGTGATAGGAATGAATGGGTCAAAACCTCAGAGAGAGAGTGTACAAAAAATGGACCCTACATGAAAATAACATCAGTCCAAAATAGCTGGAAACATTCAATAAAGAGTCCAAACTATAGGATATAGGAAGGATTGATCATGAAAATGACATTCAAAAGATACAGTGCAGTGTACAATGGGACATAAGAATGAATGCAAGGTGTAGAACCAATGTTCACGCATCCACAACCACCCTCATGAGGGTGACCACTGGTGTAAAGATTGATCGAAGGGAATAAAAATCCACCACAAATGGAGTAGAGGATGGAATATAACCATTCCCAAATCCATGAGCACAGTAATGGGCCGTGATACCCCCAATTCTGACACCAAGGTCTGTACTAGGACCAAGGATGGGTGACAGGATACCAAGAATGCCAAAAATAAAAGGATTTGAACTGAAGAGAACATAAATATACTCAAGTAACCACAATCCCAAAGGCCAGCTAGTGCACAAAGAGCACACTCCTAAGAAAATATACATCCAAAATGCAAGCAATCTAAGGGGAGGATAAGTGAGCTCCTGAATGCAGTAGGTATGTCTCGCCTAAGAGAGGCTCGAAACTCCCATACACTACAAGCAGAGGTACATAACCAATTATAGTGGCCCTCAGGTTCAACGCATAAAGCGACTATGCTGTCCGACCCATACCTAGCCAGGACACCTACAGAATAACCTTTGTAGGTACCCCCTGTGATACCTAGGTAAGGAAACTAAGGTCACCCTAATATAATAAATGCTCAGGTGGGCAGTCGCAGGAGGTATTGACCGTATGGGAAGGCTAACAAAGCCTAAAACTCTCAAAAGATCCCCTAGATATGAATACGATCCTGGAAATATATTTGGCGCTCACAAAAGTGACCAAGGTATATCCCAATCACAATCGTGCACACTACCTCGTGCTTAACTCTTGTGTAAGAGGAACGTCCTGAGAAACACTAATTATACCAAGGGTTTCACACTCTCACTTGGATAGACACCTACTTGTTTTGTTTGGTGGTCTTGGAGAATTAACTTATAATGAACTATTCCAAGACCCTAAAACATAATATTGTTGATGCACCCTATAAAATAAAAGAGTGTAATTCATTTTATTAAGCATTGATTTTAATTGGATGTGATTACTCAAAGGGAAATGGATGTGCAACTAATGAAGTTATGACTCAGCAATGAAGTAAATATGCACACCAACAAGCAGTGCCAAGTGCAATTGTGTAGAATGAAAAACAGTGTATGCCACTACATGATGTGCAATATTTTTCCTTTCCAAATGCCAATGCAATCCTTCCTATATGAAATCCTAAACACAACTCTCATCCAAGAAATCCAATGCAAGTACCTCCTTAAATCCATATGTGAGATGCAAGTAAGAATGCAACTATATACTTGTTTTGAAAATGCAATAAAAATCATTAAAATTCTCAGTCTCTACAGCAAGCATCAAACACAATACAAGAAAGACACTGAGACATGAATACTAATGTACTAATAGCAAAACAAAAAAGGAGATAAATGACTACACCTAATTCAAATAAAAATCAATGAAAAAGCGGTCTCTGGTCACAAAACAAGCAATCAACAGACACCATACAAACCCAAGAAGACCCATCCACACTCACAACCCACCCAACAACTTCCCACAACATCGAACTCAACCAAAAGGGAGGATGTATGCGACTGTTTAAATAACACCTGCGTATGTACATGACTTTTGGCCAAAAACCTGGATGTATATGTGGATTTTTTCCAAAACCTGCATGTATACGAGACTTTTGGCCAAAAATCTGTGTATGTACGTGAATTTTATCCAAAAAGCTTCGTATACAGAGAAGAAAGTGGTAAAAATAAGGCAAAGGGTCAAACCACTCAAGGGAAGTGTCAATGTATGAACATACTAGAAAATGCGACACAGAAATAGGGAGAAACAAAGAGCAAGTATAAAACACATTGTGCCCCCATGCCCAAAGAAAAACAAGGAGCATCCCCAGTGGAGTCGCCAATTCTGTTATGGAGAGAAACTTCCTATGGCTTGGGGTGTACCACAACAGACATCTAAACACCAGAAATCAATCTTTCCCAATATGCAATAGAAACCAAATATCTAACACTAAGGGATATCAAATCGTACCTTGTTCTAGATGGTTGAAGTAGATCTTTGTTGAGCTTTTCTAATTCATGCTTGCTTTAACAATTCGCTCTCAACAACAACAAACAAGACAAGCATGCTCTATAATAATGTGTTAGACCTACTCTAGCATATATATTCAACAACGTATAAGCAATTAAATACAGCCATGGATACGATATTCATATTCAAATGCACATTAATTGGATAGGAAAAGGTATTTCTATTAATAAAATCAGAGATTACAAGAGTGACAACCTCTGTCGGCACGTCTATGAACCGGAGAAACCGAGTCCTCCACTTGGGCCTCCACCACCTCAATCCTCCATATCTCGATATAAATCTCACAAAGAAAAGGAAAGATTGGGAAGAACAGAAAGTTCTCCAAAGGGACAAAGGGATGTAGAATCAAGTATAAGCAAACTAAGGCAATAATGGACTATAGTTTCTTTTCTCTTCAATTCCTCCTCTTCAATGTATCCAAGGGGTTCCTTATATAGCACTCAAAAATGGTAATGGAGGGTTGAATCTGAGCGATCTCCAGGCATATGGAAGGATAAGAGTCAGGATATTCAGAATCATATGAGGAAAAACTTAAAAATATTTGGACTTATGCACACATCTCGATGTACACGGGTTTGAGGTCAAAAGTCGCATGTACACGCAAGTATGGGTTTAAAAGTTGTGTACAACAATAAAAAAGTGTTTTTTAGGGATTATCTTGGAACATAAAAGGATAATATAAGTCCATGGGGTCTAAATAGTCTGTAGAGGGACAGGGAAGGCTATACATATGTGATAAACCATGTGTGGTAAAATCAACTATAACATAGGCATTGAAAAAGGCTTTGTTGTCGACTCCTTTATTACGTGCATTAGATTACTCTAAAGACTTTATATTGTATCTAGTTGCATCAAAGTTGACTATTGGTGTAGTATTGGTTCAGGAGGACCACAAGCTCCAAGAGGATATTTTCTATTATCTCAATCGTGCATTAGTTGGTCCAGAACTCAGATACTTACACATCGAGAAATTAGCATTAGCAGTTGTCTATAATGTTTAGAGGCTGCATCACTACATTTTACTGAGGACAACCATAGTGGTAGAATTTGTGAATCATTTTCAATATGTTTTGTCCTGATGCATAATTGGGGGCAAATTCAACAAGTGGATAGTCATTCTCCAAGAGTTTGACTTGGATTTCCAATCTGCAAAATCCAAAAAGTCCTTATTTTTTGCAAAGCTTATCTCATAATTTTGTATAGAAGAAAATGTAGTGGTGGAGGATGACTCATTCCCGGATGAGTATATCTTTCTGATTTCCACCTATGATCCCTGGTACGGAGATATCCTTATATATCTCTAGACTTTGAAGTGTCTTGTGTCTTTCTCGTGGGAAGAGCGACGTAAATTGCATGTGAATGCAAAAAACTACCTAATCATTGGTGATACTTTATATTGTAGAGGGGTAGATTCTATTTTACATCAGTAACTCACCCACGAGGAGGCTGAGTGTGTCCTAAATGATTCCCATAGCATAGCATGTGGGGGTCATTTATCTGGGTTAGCAATGACCCATAAAATTTTACGTGTCGGTTATTTCTGGCCCACGATCTTGAAGGATTGTGTGGAGGCTGTGAAACGATGTCATCCATGTTAGCTCTAAACCAGGAAAATGTGGTCACATCCTGCTCCATTGTTTCCCCTCATTGGGGTAGGAACCTTCACTTAGTGGGGGGTGGATTACGTGATGTGAAATCCAGTTTCTGCTGGGGGGAACAAATATATCATTGTCGTTGTAGACTACTTCACAAAGTGGGCAGATGCAATTCCTATATTCAAAGAAGACAGTAAAATGGAAGCTTACTTCATGTTTAACCAAATAATTACTCGTTTTGGTATACCAAAGGAGATTGTCACTGACCATGGCAATCACTTTCATAATAGTATGATGACCGAGCTGACTACTATGATAGGGTTTAAGCAAGATCACTCATCTTCCTTCTACCTATAAGCGAATGAAAAAGTAGAGGAAGTTAACAAAACCTTGGAAACCATTCTAAAGTGTACTATTAATGCAAGCTGCTCAAATTGGCACATCATGCTATATCCTGCACTTTTGGTGTACCAGAGTAATGTCAATACTACTACAAGTTTCTCACCTTTCCATCTCGTTCACACAATAGAAGAAGTCACACCTGTCGAATGCGATATTCCATCTCTTAAGATATCTATTCATGTACTTCCTAACACTATAGAAATAGAAGAGTGTTTGATTCACTTAGAAAATATGGACGAATGATGCAGAGATTCCTTGACAACAAAAAAAGCTCACAACAATAGTGCAAAGAACCAATACGACAAAGTAGTTAAGCCAAGGTTTTTTTTCTAAAGGGGAACTTGTTTTTCTCTGGGATCAAGACAAAGAACCTCTATGGGCAGGAAAATTCAAGTCTATGTGGTTAGGTCCCTACATCGTGTCAAAGATTTTGAAAAAGGGAGTGTATGAATTAACTGATCATGATTAAAATAAGTTGCCTGAGCCTAGAAATGGGCTTTACCTGAAGAAGTATTATGCTTAGGCATGGTTCTTATTCTTGTATTTTTATTCTATGTATTTTTATGTACAATAGCTAGATGGTTAGTGTTTCTTATACAATCTGTTGGTTGTTATAGATGTTAGCTAAGTGGTTCCTAGGTTTTGTGGATGGTGCTAGCCCCCATACTTGTAACCTAGCTTCATCCGCATGGGTTATCTATTCACCCTCATGAAAGCTAGTTTCCTCTGGTGGTGCTTTATTAGGTCCTGCTACTAATAATGTGGCCAAGTAAAGGGCAGTTATTGAGTTATTATGGGATGCTACACTTTGTGGCATTACCCATTTGGAGGTAAGACTTGACTCTCAACTCAAGGTTTCCCAACTCGATGGAGATTATCAGGTGTGAAACCCTACTTTGTTACGTCAGTTTTTGCATGTAAGATTACTTGAAAGAGACTTTGAATATTTTTCATTTAATCACATTCCAAGAAAATAAAAATACAATCACTGATGCTTATGCGAACTACATATTAGACTGGCACTTAACACATACCTTGTAAAATAAATATAGAAGATGCATTTGAAACACATGTAAATAACTAGGAAAACATATATATATATATATGTAAAATATGTCCATATATATATATA
>LPNX010166182.1:544176-631703 GCA_001517045.1 Pseudotsuga menziesii
ATCCTACTCCTATGCTACCTCGGCCACGGCTTCCTCTTCGGCCTCCCTGTAATGTATAATGACCATGGATACCCTTCTAAGAAGGCATATCCAAGTCATCACAATCCCTGCTACAAACTCCTACATGACAATTGGGATCTGCTCTATCCACATGGTAGGGACCCCTTGGGTTATCCTAGTCAGCTTCCCCTTGAGAACTTGTAGTATACTCTGGTCCCCACCCTGTGTGGGTTGTACAAATGTCCTAGGGTGTCCATTGGGGAATACAAGTCCAAAATTTGCATTTAAAAACATTTAACAAGGATCAAAACTCTTATACATATGTATATACATAACTTTATGATTAAAATTCATAAAAAATCAAATAACATAAAAAAGATAAAAATACCTATCTCTCCCCATGCCTCCCATGGTGGGAGGACAAGGTCATTGTCTCCTCAAAATTCCAATATGGCATATGGGAATTGTTCGAGAGCTGGTACTTTCCTTTCCCACCACAGATAGAAATCATCATCATAAATACTTGGGACTGAACCTCCGCCACCTTGACAAAGAAACACATCTCCTCATCTAGTGATTTTAGGCTGGCGAGGGTGTTGATGTATTTGTAACATCGGAATGTATTCACTTGTATATTTCATATATAGTATTTGATTATTCCTTGATGTTCCTATCGGGAGAATCAGTAATGTAAACAATTCATGTAAAGTCATAGAGGTTAACCCTCCTAGCTGATCAGGCGTCAAAGTCTCCACAATTTTGGGGTACTAGGGTTATTAGACTCTCCTAGAGAAGTCAGCTCTATTAAGCTTTTGTCAAGTCAAGAATTAGTATAAATAGAGAGTGATCCTCTCTATTTATCACACACTCACTCACACTCAGTTGTAGTGCATGAGTGAGAGAGAAGAAACTGGGATAAGAGAGAGAACAACTATCAGAGATCACTTTACTGTCTTTGGGTTTAACTGCTGCCATTGGTGCTTATTCTATATCTGAGGAAGTTGCGGGGTTTTCTCCTTTATGGTTTCCCTGAGGAAAATATTTGTGTCCATTGTCTCTTGTGATTGATTACTGTGCAAGTTATTCTCTCGGATAATATCTTAAGATAATATTTTCTAATTGATAAAAATCTAACATGGTATCAGAGCTAACCTGAGAAGAAGACATTGTGCAGTTGCGGAAGCTAGGGATTCTTACTTTTTGGGTCTCTCTCAACAATCCATCAAAAAAAGGAGGCTAGGTTGAACCTCCATTGAAGGGCACATCTTTCTGTCGAAGTAGAATCTGATTCTGAGGACTTCCAGTTTTTGACCTACCGCTACATCGGGAAATTAGGGCTTTTCACTGAAGAGGAATTTTTTAGTGAGCCCAATCTAGGGTTTCTCTCCTCCTCAAAATCAAGGTTTTTGGTTGGGTTGAACTCCGAGAAAGTGAAACCCTAATTTTCCCTGGAACAAGAAAACCAGCACTACAGAAGATCAACTCCAAATCAAGTTTTCAACTTCTCAAACTAGTAAGATCTAAATATTTTGTATTTCCATTTGAGGTTCTCAATTAAGATTTCTCATCACACCAAGATTGATTAAAATCTTGAGGGAGCTAATAAATTCCGAGCATGGAAGTATAGGATCTCACTAGTTCCTGAAGAAAATGAATTGGACTCCTACATCAGTGGAGAGGTTCTAGTTCTAGAGGGAGATGAGGCTAAGGCCTTACACAAAAGAAAATTGGTCATGGCTAAGAGGATTATTGCTGATTCAATCAAGGATCACCTCATACCACATGTGTCCTCCCTAAATACACCTAAAGAAATGTTTGATGCCTTGACCAAGCTATTTGAAGGGAAGAACATTAATCAGAAGATGAATTTGAGAAACCAGTTAAAGAATTTAAAGATCCAGAATGAAGAGTCCATACAGTCATACTTCACAAGGGTCTCTCAAATCAAGTAAAAATTTGAAGCAATGGATGAAGAAGTAGAGAATGCAGAAATTGTAATGACCACCTTGAATGGTCTCCCTAGGTCATGGGATTATTTCATCCAAGGAATCTGTGCTAGAAAGAAGCTAATCAATTTTAATAGGCTATGGGAAGAATAATCATAAGAATAAGCTCGAATAGTAGCTTGATAAGAAAATATGGGAAATTAAGATCAATCACTCACAGTACACTCCAAGAAAAGTAGAAGGGAAAATGATCATCACCAAGGTAAGCATTCTCACCAGAAAGATAACTCTATAAGATCAAGCAAGGATCTATCCGAAATCAGATTCTATACATGTGATGAAAGAGGACACTTTGCTAGAAATTTTCCTATGAATAAGAATGGTTCTCAAAAGAAGAAGAACCACAAAAGAAGACATCATTCTCACCCTACAGAGGATGATGATCCTCCCAGGAAGAGAGTCAAAGAAGAAAGTGAAGACTCCTCAAGTGATGAAGAATATTTTCTAATCTATGCTCTCACGGGAACTGTCACACATGGAAGCAAGGACTGGCTTATTGACAGTGGGGATTCCAAGCACATGACGGGATTCAAGGAATATTTTGTGAAACTATCTGAACATAATTCACCCCACAAGGTAAAACATGGGGATGACTACCAATAACCCATAAAAGGTAGTGGTGAATCCTACTACAAGATAAACTCTGGAAAGTCTATGAAGTTGAAGGATGTCTTGTTTGTACAAGGACTAAAGAAGAATCTCCTCTTCATGTCTGCATTGGATGCAAAAGGCATAAGGGTTTCATTTGTAGATGGCCAAGTCCTTATGTGGCCAAAGGGAAAGACTATAGATGATGCAGTAGTGATTGGGGAGCAAGAGGGAGGACTATACAAACTGAAGGGCCAACCAGAACAAGCTTTGGTCCATGACACATTAGAGCCAAATGAACTTTGGCATGGAAGGCTTGCACATGTGCATTATAGGGCACTACCACTTGTAAGAAAAGTTGTTGAAAGACTTCCAAAAATGCAGGAAAAACATGAAGGAGTTTGCAAAGGATGTGCGAAAGGAAAGAACACAAAGAAGACATTTCCAAGTAGCGAAAGGAAGGAAAAAGGAATCTTGGAAATCATTCACTCTAATGTATGTGGTCTGATGTCATCCAGCTCATTAAGAGGGTGTGTATACTATGTTTCTTTCATTGATGATGAAAAACAAGGGCCTTGAACTCTTTGAACATTAATCAGAACATTATGTTGATTCAGATTGGGCAGGAAGTGCCATTAATAAGTAGAGCACTTCAGGGTGTTGCTTTAGTATGGGATCATGTGTGATCTCTTGGTTTAGAAGGAAGAAATCCTGCGTGGCACTAAGTACAATCGAAGCAGATTATGTCGCATCTTGTTCGGCTAGTCGTGAGGTAGTGTGGCTAAGGAAGCTACTATCTAATTTGTTTGATCTCTAGTTGGATGCTACTTGTATATATTATGATAACCAGAGCTGTGTGAAGTTTTTAGAGAACCTAGTGTTCCATGACAAGTCGAAGCATATCGAGATCAAATATAACTATATCAAGGATATGGTGCATATAGGAGCAGTGAAGACCCAGTATGTTGTGACGAACGAATAGATAGCTGATGTGTTGACCAAGCCATTAGCTAGAGTGAAGTTTGAGTACTTCAGGGAGAATCTTGGTGTTCTCTAGATCGAGGTTCCCTCCAAAGGGAAGTGATGAGTCTATGAGCCCTTAAGAAATGGATGTAGGATTGGTTCTCCCATGGTTAGATGTAAGTGCAGAGCCCTTCTAACATGAATGCTGGATTGGTTCCTCTCATGGTCAGATGTAAGTGCAAAGGCCTTCTGACATGAATGTTGGATTGGTTCCTCTCATGGTCAAATGTAAGTGCATAGCCCCTCTGACATGAATGTTGGATTGGTTCCTCTCATGGTCATATTTAAGTGCAGATCCCTTCTGACATGAATGCTAGATTGGTTCCTCTCATGGTCAGATGTAAGTGCAAAACCCTTCTGACATGAATGTTGGATTAGTTCCTCTCATGGTCAGATGTAAGTGCAGAGCCCTTCTGACATGAATGCTGGATTGGTTCCTCTCATGGTCAGATGTAAGTGAAAAGCCCTTCTGACATGAATGTTGGATTGGTTCCTCTCATGGTTAGATGTAAGTGTAGAGCCCTTCTGACATGAATGCTTGATTGGTTCCTCTCATGGTCAGATGTAAGTGCAGAGCCCTTCTGACATGAATGATTGATTGGTTCCTCTTATGGTTAGATGTAAGTGTAGAGCCCTTTTGACATGAATGTTGGATTGGTTCCTCTCATGGTCAAATGTAAGTGCAGATCCTTTCTGAAATGAATGTTGGATGTGTTCCTCTCATGCTCAGATGTGAATGTTGGGCCTTTCTAGCATGGATGCAGGATGTGTTCCTCCCATGGTCATATTTGAGTGTTGGGCGTGCCTTTCTGACATGGATGTTGGATGTGTTCCTCCCATGGTCAGATGTAAGTGTTGGGCAATCCTTTCTAACATGGATGTTGGATGTGTTCCTCCCATGGTTAGATATAAGTGCTGAAGAATATGAATACCTACATGGAGGCTAGGCCTACAACCAACATGAAATTTTTTTGGCTCTGTAGAACTTCCTCTGACAAGTAGAATTGAGAGATAGCACCAGTTGATCGAGATAGCAGAAGTAGTGATGATGATGATGATCCAGTGATTATCCATCTTTGATGATGATCCAGTGATGATCTAGTTTTGATGATGATCTAGAGAAGAAGACTTGTACTAATGTATTGTGTCAAGAGAATAAATTCCTAGTTAAGAGGGAGTGTTAATGTATTTGTAACTTTGAAATGTATTCAATTGTATATTTCATATATTGTATTTGATTAGTCCCTGATGTTCCTATCGGGAGAATTAGTAATGTAAAAAATTCATGTAAAGTCATAGAGGTTATCCCTCTTAGTTGATCAGGGGTCAAAGTCCCCACAGTTTCAGGGCACTAGGGTTATTAGACTCTCCTAGAGAAGTTGGCCATGGTAAGTTATTGTCAAGTTAGGAATTAGTATAAAAAGAGAGTGAGCCTCTCTATTTATCACACAGTCACTCACACTTAGTTGTAGCGCATGAGTGAGAGAGAAGAAGTTGGGATAAGAGAGAGAACAACTGGTGAAGATCATCTTACTATCTTTGTTTTTTACTGCTGCCATTGGTGCTTATTCTATCTTTGAGGAAGTTGTAGGGTTTTCTCCTTTATGGTTTCCCCAAGGAAAATCTTTGTGTCCATTGTCTCTTGTGATTGATTGTTGTGCATGTTATTCTCTCAGATAAGATCCTGAGATAATATTGTCTAATTGATAAAAATATAATAGAGGGGAGGGTGGTGGTAGTGCTACTGCAAGGCTGATAGGAAGAACTCTTTCAAAGAAGAACCCTACCAAAATTCTTGCATACCCGAAGTTATTCCTGTGCCCTCTCTTGTGGTCAGAAATTTGTTTCCTCATGATTGGGATCATACCCAAGAACTAGTTAAATACTATACCCTACATGCATTCCACTGCAATCCGCATCTGAGGCCAAGTGGCTAAATGCAGTGAAGAAGAATCGACAATCCTCACCACCGTGCTTACCATCAATTGTAATGGAAAACTATTTATGTGAGAAATTGGGACACATGTCCCCTTCTTCTATGTACCTGGTGGGAAATAAGTATCTATGTAGTCCCAAACACTCAGAGGTTCACCACCCCTACCAGTACCCTCAAGGTTCACGGGCATGCCTCTACAAGAAATCCCTGTAATTAAGTATATGTCCTCTACTATAATATCCAAGATCTCTCCCTGTAGATCAAACATACCAAGTTCATGGTCCTAGTAACTGATTAGAATCTCTAGTAAACAGACACTGGCCCTAATGCCAAAGGTGCAGTAGAATTTCAACAAGCCACTTTTGTTGTAAAGTTTTCAAAGTTGGGGCATCCCGCATTGCCTCTCAATCCATTTCCTTGTGATCTCTTTCCCTCCACTCTAGAACCATCTTGTATCTACACAATGACCATTGTCAATCATTAGAATACATCATTTTATTTTTATCTTGGCCATTTTCCAACTTTTTCTAAGTCACGCGGCATACGCGATAGTGATTTAAGCACATCACGGGTCATCCGTGGGTTGCTCCATAGAAACTCATGTATAAAATGCGTATACGTGGCTTTTATAGTAGAAGACCCATGTATGATGTGTAACCTCATTAGGTATTGCACAAAAGCATAAAATTTTACACAAAAATTAAAAATTGAGCAGATAGAAAAAAGGAGAAGGGAGAGATAACCAACCTACAACTTGCGGAATTCGATTCAGTCCAGCAGTTTGTCCTCGATGATCAACTGAAGTCAGAGGTAAAAAATTGCCAATTTTAGTAATTTTCCAAAATGGTATGTCTATTTTTGTTTTTGAACTATTTATAGAAAAATTTCAAATTTTGATCCATTTCCTATAGTTTAAAATCAATTTTTAATAAATGTAATAATACCATGGATTTTTGCTAACTACAGCAGGTCCGAGATCACTAAAAAATTGTTTTTTGTCACATATAGGGTAGGATTTGGTCATTATTGTTGACATTGTATCTATACCTTATTCATCATTAAACCCTAGGATCGCTTTTACATCCATGGACTACGGTGTCAAACCATTTTGACCTCGTATACATCATTGTTCCTCCGTGGATAGAGCCTCCTTCTCATGGGTACCCTAGTTTAGAAAACTTTATTGCCTTTTGGTACCCATGCCACAGTTGTGCTAGGTTTGCGGGAGCCTTCTTAGTTGTTTTTCATGCCAAAATGAGCCTCATTTTGCATATTTTTATGAACTATCCCTGTTATAAGGATCCCCGCATTTATGGAGTTTTCTTTAGGCCCTAGTTTGAATCCTCAAAATAGACTAGAATTTCAAGTAAACTTGTTCATTCAGACTCATTAAGAATAAATGAACAGGAATCCACATTGGTGGTAGTTTATCACTTTTTCGGACCATGTGGAATATTTATGAAAAAGGAGCACTCTCTTTTCTTTGGAATTGAGAAGAGTATCTTCAGGCATAGTTTTATCACTTTTCTGGACCTGAGGGACTAAACTTACAGAAAAGGAACACCCAGTATGAGCTTAGTTTTCTTTTTTTCATGCTCTGGACCCAAACATGAAAAAAAATATGAGCGTACTTTATGTCTTTGTCATGCTCGCAAAACTTAAAGAACAAATAATCGAGTTTACTATTGTAAGCCCCATTTCTTGTAATAAAAGGATCTTTTCGAGTTAGCCTTCCTTCCTTCACACTTGTTAAACTTAGGCTACCTGTCACTTCTGAAGGTCCGTCAGTCTGGTATTAGTTTACCCCTTTTTCGGACTTTGCCGACTAAGTACGAAAAAGGTATACCTTAGTCCTTTGGGAGGTAAGAGAGTTCTTCTGTGGATTTTTTTATACTTTTCTAGCCTCAGGAGACTAAATTATACAAAAACTCACCCCCCTAAAGTATTCTTTGTAGTTTTCAGACTCTCCAAATATGAAAACACCAACAAGCATGTACTAGTTCGGGCTTGTAAAATCCATGAATCAGTAACATTATCAAGCATTATTCTGTCCCCTCTTCAATATTGTAAAAAATGAAGAGAGACTCGAGTTAACTTTCCTGGAGTCATTAAAATTTAATAGGAAATATAAGAAAGAATTACTCTCTTTGGGTTATAAACAGTGGCAGCATGTCATCCTTGAACAAATCACTCTCTAAACTTTCGGATACTCATGTCTCAGTTTACACTTTCAGCTCAGCTATTACTTCAAGTTTGTACTCCTCCTTTATACATGGGAAATATGATCATGTCTCCTACATGAAATATAATTCTATTTTTTCTATATACAAGTCAAAATATTCCTTGGGTCATCTCTGTGTCATTCTCACTATTCAAGGATATATACCTTCATCTATTATTTATCATGATTCCCATCATTATCCTCTGAGAATTACTTTTTTCTACCTTCTCGTATCTAGTTTCTTAGTCAATCTTGTGATATGTTGAAGGATTCATTTCCTTCCTCCTCACATCACAGTTTCTCATCAGCATCTCCTGAAGATGAAGACCTAGAGTTTTGACGATGGTACCTTAGGATTCACTACCATTATTAGTGAACTCCTTTGCTTCAATTGTCAGCATCACTCATTTACTGACATCCTGTTGAGTTCATTCCATGTTCTACTTCATCACATCTATTCATATGGTAGGGATTGTACTGGTTCCTTTGGATTTTAACTAAGACCTTAGGTTCACGTCTATAACCTAAGTTGCGCAAGATTGTGTTATGTTCAACTACACTTCTTCCAGATTTTGATGACTCATCATTGTATATTGTGGCTTTGATCCACCTTTGTAATATATGTGGTCTTGTTACCCATATCATATGATGTAATCAAATATTGTAAAGGAGCTAGTGTTCAATTTTATTGAACATGGCATCCTTAGATATGATTTTGTATACGACTTTGATATGTATTTGTTTCAAGTACATCTTTGTTTCCTTGGTAACTGAGTTCTCCAAGATTAAAATATTGTAATGTATTTTGGCCATCGCTTCCCTCTGACCTCACACATTAGGGGGCATCCGTTATCATGTAAAATGGCACTTCTTCGTTTGAGTACTGACACCCAATGTGTCGGCACACAAAAGGACAAAATGGATTGAAGTAGTCAAAACAATATAGATGGGCATGAAATTTGATACATAATTACCTTACCAACTAGATTTATTTTTTGTATGGACATTAGGTTTAATACATGACTATTATCATAGCAACCCGCATATCATACATGAGTATGTGCATTGCAAATCGCTTATACATCATTAGGGCTTGCACGAGTGGGTTTCCTTAAAGCAAGTCACGTATCATACGCAACTTTCCAGTATTAATAATCATGCATGCCTTAATCAAAAGTTAAAAATATAAATATGATTAGTTGAGGACAGTTGGGCCCTTAATCATAACCATCCCAACTTCCTCAACCATCTCAACCTTCGTATAACCCCTCCCTTTCCTCATGTATAAATAGAGGGTAGGGTTTGAGGCTAATCAATCATAAGTTATAGAGAAAAGTTATGTTGGTGGTTTTCCTTCATATATCTTAGATTAGCAAAACTCAGTGTCCTTGGTTAGCAGAGGAGTACTTGTCTCAGATGTTGGGTTGTAATCTCACTTCACTTGTTTATCAATAAAGAGAGTCCTTCTTCCAATATTGTGTCTTTGAACTCTTATATATTGTGATTTCTTAATTATCTTATTGTTTCATTATAAGTATGTTATTTCAATAATCATTTATATATTATATAATATATTGTAGGAAAGATATTTCTCTTTGTAGGTTATTGGAGATACCCTGGAAGTCGTGGAAGCAATTTGAAGAGAAGAAGAAAATCTAGGATTGGCCGTTATAAATAATGTATGCTCAGTTTCTTCCTATTTTTATTTCAAATTCTAAAATGGTTGATTGTATGCAAGTTAATTTAGTAAGTTGGTAACCCTAGAGACCCTAGGTTATAAGGGTGTGTTTTCCTGAACAATAGGATTGCAAACATAAAACCCGTCTATATTTCACTCCTCAGATGATTTCTGAAGCTTCTCCTAGACTTCCCATATCTTCTTTGTCGCAACTTATGCAATATATATTCACATTTATTACAACATTTCATTTGTAAAGTTAGTTGTTTATTAATTATCCCAAGAGGTGTTAGGATTATTAATCCTCCCTTGTCCAATTTGGTAATATGTCTAAATCAGGAGTCATTTCTAAATAGGGATTCCATCCAGTCTATTATTAGTCACTAGGACCATTGGGTCCACTTGGCCTAACTAGGGCACATGTTTAAGTTACTAAAGTGTGGGGAACACTAATTGAGGCCTACTACCACTTATTTCACTTGCATGCATCAATTTAGGAGCCTCCTAGACCAGTCCCTACAATTTAGGAGCCACTAGGAGTGCTGAAACCAACCAAGGTCAGTTGAGTTGAGTTGGTGACTACTCAAGCTAAGTTAGGAGTCAGTTACATTTAGTTCTAGTCCTCTCCATTTAGTTAGCACTAGGTCTATATGGCTGCATGCAGGAGGGGCACATTTCTCACCTACCACAGTCAGTTAGCCTTAGTCAACACTGAATGTAACACTTGATTTGTGTTTTAGAACTCAGATGAACTTCGGTTATGGTAATTTAGACAAGGTCAGCTAACCATTGAGTCCTCCAATAATGATTTAGACAAGGTCTTAGTTACCTACAGTCAAGTAAAGTGTAATCAATTCAAATTTCTTTATGTGGATTCGAATTGCTTGTGGCTATTTAGCCATTGTACTTCATTGTAATTATTATCTAATTACTTTTTTATTAATGAAAGCATTCATAGTTGCAAGCCATTTTTGCATTGTTTCATTATTCAATTGCTGAGTAAATTGTGTGATCTATTTTGTGAGTCGTGTGTTTGTCTACATATCTATGTGCTCAATTTAATATGGTATCAGAGCCTCGGCAGACAAGGCACCTCTCCTACTCGGCTCTTCAGCTAGATCATTTTTTTTAGCAAAATTGCTCCTTCCAATACTGCACCAGAAGCAGAGAATTTACCACTTAATATCCCAAGTTAGGAAATTGTTGATCAAGCTTGCTTAATCAACTATGTTGGGTGTGAAGGAAATTCCAAAAGTGCATATTTTCGACCTTACTTTGTATGTTTGATTGTGTGATAGGTTATCAGCTCTTATCATAGCATTCGCTACAAGCAACCCTTTCTTCTCATTGCATTCGCTACAGTGGGTCTGTCCTCCTTACTACTTTCAAAATGGTTCATCCAATAGATCCTCTCAATCCCTTCAACTATAACCAGTGGAAGGAAGACATGGAGGTACTACTCCACACCAAAGAGCTCTTTAGACTCACAGAAGAAGCAGAGGCAGTGCCAATTCTGAATCATGACAAAGAAAAGTACTTGAAAAGACTTGATAAATCTTATGGATACTTATTCTCCTCAGTCTCTCAAGATATTTGATTCCACATCCAAGGATTGAAGACTCCCAAGGATATTTGGGACAAGCTTGCTTCCGTATTTGATAAGCAGGATGAGATGAGGGTCCATCAGCTAGAAAATGAACTAATCTCTCTTAATCCATCCAACTTCAAATCACTGAATGAATTTTTCACAAAATTCAAGAACCTTATATACCAATTGAAGCAATGCAAGGTGGAGTAGGAGGAATATCAACTCATTCTTTCCATTCTCTCAAAACGCAGTGTAGACTACTCAGTCTGTGTGTTAACTTTTCAATCTATGAGGATCACTACTCCAAATTGGAATATTCCCACTCTTGATTCTTTCATTGCATCTCTCACTTATGAGCATGATAAGTTGATCCAAATGGGGATCATTCGATCTTCCAGAGATCGAGACCTCGTTGTAGGAGGACCTAAGGGAGTGAATGATAAAGGAAAGCAAAGAGATAAGTCTCCTGTAAAGAAAGAGAAGTCAAATGATCCTTCAAGTTCGAAGAGAAGCAATAATAATGGCAAATCAAAGGTCCTATGCTCTTACTGTGGAAGGGGATCTCATTCAGAAAGCTCCTGTATGAGAAGACAACTTGATGAAATGGCTCTTCTTTTGAAGAAACATAACATTTTTGCACCTGCTATTGCAAGGAAGGATGATTCTAAAGAAGAAGATGAATAGTACCAAAGGAAAGGCCATGCAATGAAGGCTTGCTGCTCATCAGCACATGTCTTCCTCATTGATTCTAGATCTTCCAACCATATGGCTTCATCCAAATAATCATTCTCTTATTTTCAGTCCCTTGATGGTCCTAGTATTCAAATGGGAAATGACAATAAATTCCAAACAAAAGGGAATGGATCTATAAAGCTTGAACATGGAAGATTCAAAGATGTGCTATTTTTTCCCTCCCTAGCTTAAAACCTATTATCTGTCTACCAGATGACCCATACTGGCTCTCCAAAGTGAGTAATATTTGGTCTTGACTCAGTAGAGATCATAGATATATCTACTCAGACCATAATAGCAAAAGGTGTTGCAAATCATTCTTCAAAAGAATATGAGTTCTCACATTTCATGCCTCCTTCAGAACCAATGCACTCTCAGCAGCCACTTGCAAAGGAAGGTAAAATCATTTCATCTGCTTCTTTTACAGCTTCTACTAGTATTGTAGATCCATCTTTTTCAGTTTATAAGATTGAGATTCATGGTGATTCAAATCTAGATGCAGTCCCTACTTCCAAACTGGAAGCTAGGAAGATGACTGGAAACCCATCTGACACTCAGAAAGGAAAGACCCTTGCGCTATGACATGCAATCTTACCTCCTTAAGAGAGATTCAATAGACTCTCTATAAGATGTTACATGGAAAGGGATCAGTCTCACTACATTCAAAAGAATAGATGTGATCATACACCTCTTCATCAAGAAAGAGACAAAGGTTACATTCCTCCTTCATTCCATCATCAATTTTGGAGAAGAAGGAGGAGAAGTCTACATGCCAGGCCCCAGAATACCTATGCACAGCACATGATGCATGCTGCTTCACTACCTCATAGAGATGAAGATTGAAAAAACATGTTTTCAAGTTTTTCAAACTTGAGACCTGATTCTACCTTCTTAGATAGAGGGGGGGATTTTTTCCCATGTGTTTTTTCCCCAACTCCTTGTATTAAGCAGTTACTTTATTTTACTTGATGTAATGGGTGACCTATGGTCTTAGTAACCAGGGCCCACAAATTGTCCAATTTAGCATTCAGGGGGGGCTGTTAGGATTATTAATCCTCCCTTGTCCAATTTGGTCATATGTCTAAATCAGGAGTCATGTCTAAATAGGGAGTCCATCCAGTCTATTTTTAGTCACTAGCACCATTGGGTCCACTTGGCCTAATTAGGGAACATGTTTTAGTTCCTGAAGTGTGGGGAACACTAATTGAGGCCTCCTAGAGAAATCCCTACAATTTAGGAGCCACTGGGAGTGCCAAAACCAACCAAGGTCAATTGAGTTGAATTGGTGACTAGTCAAGCTAAGTTAGGAGTTAGTTACATTCAGTTCTAGTCCTCTATATCCAGTTAGCGCTAGATATGCATGGTTGCATGCAGGAGGGGCGCATTTCTCACCTACCACAGTCAGTCAGCCTTATTCAACACTGAATGTAACACTTGAGTTGTGTTTTAGAACTTCGATGAACTCTGGTTATGGTTTAGACAAGGTCAGTTAACCATTGAGTCCTCCGATAATGATTTAGACAAAGTCTTAGTTACCTACAGTCAAGTAAAGTGTAATCAATTTGAATTTCCTCATGTGGATTCAAATTGCTTGTGGATATTTAGCCATTATGCTTCATTGTAATTATTATCTAATTACTTTTTTATTAATGAAAGTGTTAGATTTTTATTATTCAAGCTAGCATTATGATATTAGGATCTTTAACTCAGAGAATAACATGCATAGCAATAAAACACAAGAGACAAGAGACACAAATAATTTTCCTCGGGGAAACCATAAAGGAGAAAACCCCACAACTTCCTCAGAGATAGAATCAGTACCAAAAGTAAAACCCTAAAACATAAAGATGATCTCTTGACAACAGTAGTCTCTCTCTCTGATCCCATCAACTTCTCTCTCACTCATGTGCCCCAATGAGTGAATGTGTGTGTGATAAATAGAGAGGCTCACTCTCTATTTATATTCTTTCGTTCACTTGAATCCCACTCGAACATGTTGGCCTCACTTAACAATTACTTACTAGAGCCGACATCTCTAGGAGTGTCTAATAACCCTAGTGCCCAACAACTTGTGGGGACTTTGCCTCCTCTGACAAATAAGGAGGGTTATCCTTAACACAATGATGGGGACTATTGCCTCAACTTACAATGACTCACCTAGGGTCGACTTCTCTAGGATAGTATAATAACCCTAGGGCCCCACAATTGAGGGGACTTTAACCCTTGACCAATAGGAGGGTTACCCACAATGACTTGACATGACTTGTTCACATTATAGAAACTTCTGGATCAAAACATCAGGGCATGACATTACTCAATTACATTACAGACACATCCTGAAATAAACATTGGGTTACAATACATAAAATATACAGATGAATACATTCCAAAGTTACAAATACATCAACACTCCCTCTTAACTAGTAAGGTATTCTCTCGACACAATTTATCAGCACAAGTCTTCTTCTCTGTATCATCTAGATCATCATTGAGTTCTTGTCATATTCATCTTCAATTCATCTTCATCTGGATCTAGATCATCACTCAATCTGTATCATCATCACTGGATCTATATCATCACTCGATCTGGATCATCATCACTAGATCTAGATCATAACTCGATCTAGATCATCATCATTGGATCTGGATCATCACTCGATCTAGATCATCATTATTGGATCTGGATCATCACTTGATCTGGATCATCACTTGATCTGGATCATCACTGCTGGATATGGATCATCACTACTGGATCATCATCACTGGTGCTATCTCATGATTCTTCTCGTCATAGGAAGTTCTACAGAGCTATCCCTTGTTCATGCTGGTTGTAGGAATAGCCTCCATGTAGGTCTTCTTTTGCGTTTATATCTGACCCTAAGTCAGATTGGCCCTCCCAGTACTTACATCTGACCATGAGAGGAACACATCCAACACCATGTTAGAAAGGCACACCCAACACTCACATCTGACCATGCAGGAACACATCCCACAACCCTTTCAGAAAGGCATAGCACTTACATTCACCAGCATGATAGGACACACCTACTATCATCTGTGAAAAGGCACAACAATCACATCCACCAGCATGATAGGAAAGACCTACTATTATTTGTGGAAAGGCTTAGCACTTACATCCACCAACATGGTAGGACACACCTACTACCATCTGTGGAAAGGCACAGCACTTACAATCACCAACATGGTAGGACACACCTACTACCATCTGTAAAAATGCTCTACACTTACATCTGACCATGGAAGGAACTTAATCCTCTCACCATGTCAGAATGGCTCTCAGTCCCAGACTGAGGGTTCCTGGTAAATGACCAGGTGCCTCCATTCTCCCAGAGAAAAGAAATAGCCCTTATATCTGATCAAGTGGGAACACATCCCTCAATCACATTAGAATGGCCACGCACTCATATCTGATCATGTGAGAACACATCTCACAGTCATATCAGAATGGCCCTCAGTCCCAGACTAAGCTTTCCTGGTAACTGACCAGGTTCCTTCATTCAAAGAATGGAAACAACCCTTATATCTGATCAAGTGGGAACACATCCCCCAATCACATCAGAATGGCCATACACTCATATCTGATCATGTGAGAACACATCTCATAGTCATATCAGAATGGACCTCAGTCCTAGACTGAGTATTCCTAGTAACTGACCAGGTACCTCCATTCAAAGAATGGAAATAGCCCTTATATCTGATCATGTAGGAACCAATCCTACAGTCATATCAAAATGGCTCAACACTCATATCTGACATGGAAGGAACCAATCCTCTCACCATGATAGAATGGCTCAGCCCTTCCATATGACCATGGAAGGAACCAATCCTCTCACCATGTCAGAATGGCTCATGGACTCATCACTTCCCCTTTGGAGGGAACCTCTATCTGGAGAACACCAAGCTTCTCCCTGAAGTATTCAAACTTCACTCTCGCCAATGGCTTTGTCAACACATCAGCTATCTGTTCATTCGTCACAACATACTGGAGCTTCCTTACTCCTCCCTACACCATATCCTTGATATAGTGATATTTGATCTCGATATGCTTCAATTTGTCATGGAACATCGGGTTCTCTGACAACTTCACACAACTATGGTTTTCGCAATATATACAAGTAGCATCTAGCTGGAGATCAAATAAATCAGATAGTAGCTTCCTTAGCCATACTACCTCACAACTAGTTGAACAAGATATGACATACTCTGCTTCAGCTGTACTCATTACCACATAGGATTGCTTCCTGCTAAACCAAGAGATCACACCTGATCCCATACTGAAGCAACACTTTGAAGTGTTCTTCCTATTGATGGCACTGCCTACCCAATTTGAATCAACATAACCCTCCAATTTAATATTTTGATTCGCCTCATACTTGAGCCCATAATCAACGGTACCCTTAAGGTACCTCAGAATATGCTTTGCAGAAATCAAGTGAACATGTCTTGGATCTATCAGGAACTGGATCAAGGTGTTCACAACAAAGAAAATATATGGTCTCGTGCTCATCAGGTACATCAAGGACCCAATCATCTGATGATACAACGTAGCATCAACCGTTTTTGATGAATCGTCACTCAATAGCTTCAGGTTCGATGCCATAGGTGTGGTCACGACCTTGCAGTCCATCATCCTGAACCTCTTCAAGATCTCTACTGCATACTTCCCTTGTCCCAGGGAGATTCTGCCACACCTCCATGCCTAGAAAGTAGTGCATCGACACATAATAGGAGAATCACTGGTCTTCCGTTGTCAACCTTAAAGCAAAGGTTGGAATCTACTTTACTCTCAGTAAATCCTAGAGTCATCAGTAATCTATCCATCCTATCGTACTATGTCGAACCTTGGGATCTCCTGAAGCATCATACTCCCCCTGTCTTCCGTACTCTATGTACTGAAACATTCTGTACTAGAGTGACAAGTAGCTTCCTCTTCTACTAATATTCTATGTATCCATCTAGGGTCACTGGATACCAAGATCCTCTATCTTTTAACTTTTTCAAAAGTTCTTCTCACACCCATCTGTGAGCTTTCCATCCTCTATCAACCTTGTAGCACAGGTTGATATCTTCATCAAGCTCATCATGTATGTGTTATCCCATGGGTGTCTTCTAAGCTCGTATAAGGCCTTCTTTCATCTGCACACATGATTCTGCCTGTCATGTGTCTCAACTCTCATTGGCAGCAAATGTCTCTTCGTAGTCTATGCCTTCTTTTCGTGAGAAGCCTCGTGCTACGAATCTTTCCTTGTATCCCACGATGTTTCCATCTACTACATGATGGAACTACGAAATTCCCTTCATGTATTGATACTGCATCCTAGACATCATTCTTCTTGAATTGGTCTTCCCTTTCTTCTTGGTTACTTCTTCATGGCTGGAATTTTCTACATCAATGATGTCACTGCATTCATCATATTATTCTTCATCTTGAACTGTCATCACTTGTTCTTTGGAACAAGTCTCATCCTTCTTTGCTTGTAGGTGATTTTACGCGATCTTTCCTACAAGTCAAATGCATTAGTTGTATGGTTAGAAACATTTCATAAGGCATATTCATAATGGAAAATTCTTATGCATAAATATATGATCATGCAACTATTTAATCCAATACAACATTCATCCATATCTCATAGAAATGTTTCTAGATGCATTCCATCTCTACCAGGATAACATTGAGATTTTGTGCACTAATCCAATATGTCAGCAAAGAGGTTTCATTCTAGATAAGTAGCAATGGAGAGTTGTATAGCACCATGAGATACTTACCCATCACATGCATATTAGTAGTATACTGTCATTAATGCAAACATTCTATCATGCATAATACATCAACTGGATATAAACAAATGCATAACAAAACAATATTATGAAATGACAATTGAATACTTATCTTTATTTGTTTCGTGGGCAGACTCCTTCTTGAGCCTTCAGCTTCATCATCTTCTTCATTCATAATAGCATCGTTTCTTATCCAAATGATAATATGGATAAGAGGTTCTTCAAGAGTTGATTTCTTCATATTCCTCATTGCTTGAGGGATCTTCTTTGTATGGTGAGAGCTTGATCTTCCCATCTTCTTTTCTCTTACTATGAGTTGAGCATCTTCTTGTGTGTGCTCTTCTTGAAATCTTTCTGAAATTAATCACTTCCTTCTGGCACACATTCCTTGAATTAATGAATCCCATGATCCTAGGAGGTCATTCAAGGTGGCTATCACCACTTCTTCTTCTACTTCTACAATTTGTTCTTTGATTTGAGAGACCCCCATAAAGTATAACTGTATGGTCTCTGCATTCTGGATCTTCACATTCTTCAATTGTTTTCTCAAAGTCATATTTCGATTTATGTTCTTCCCTTCAAATAGCTTGGTCAAGGAATCAAACACCTCTTTCAGTGTCTTTAGGGAAGACACTTGTGGTACAAGGTGATCCATTATTGAATCAACAATGATATTCTTGTCCTTGACCAAGTTCTTCTTGTGTAAGGCTTCTAGCCTCATCTCCCTCTGGAACTGGAACCTCTCCACTCATGTGGGTTTCCAATTCATTTTCTTCAGAGAGATCATCTACTTCCATGCTTGGAATTTGTCAACTTCACCAAGCTTATCATCAATCTAATGTGATAGATCACTTGGAAATGAGAACCTCAAATGAAAATAGCAAAAGATTAGATCTTACTGATTTGAGGTGTCCGTCCTGGTTCCAAAGCTGGCTGATCTAGGGTTTGCCAGAGAAACCCTAATTTTCAAAAATTGGAATCTTTCAGATCTGATTGGATAGAAAGATATATCTCTTCAATTTGAGTTGTCCAATGTACTCCTTTTCTGAAAACAGTGGAGGGAAGTTCCCGGAACAGGAAGCCTCAGTTTACCAATTTCTTCTACAGAAATTCCTGATACTATTTCTATGCTATCTCTGAAATTAATACTCCTCTATGTATGAAACATTTCACTGAGGTAGCTTCTCCTGTCTCTATTCCAACACCATAGGTTTCATCATAATTATTTTCACCAATTGGGACTTATGCTCATTTTCCCAAGGTGACCTGTTACATGACTGTTCAGAACAATGAAGTTGTACGGACTTCCACGTGTCACTGTTTCATCTTTTGGGTCTAAAAATTGGACCATAGAAATGACAGTCCATGCCCTTTCTGGAACATCTTTAGAAATTTAATTTGGACCTTTTTATCCCAAGATATAGCAATTATCCTTATGTGTCCTGTTTAGGTATGAATCCTAGAAGAGGATGGAACCCTAACTTGGAGGGATCATATCTCCAAAAATATAGATAATATGAGGATGAATTTTGGATACAGTGTAAATCAATATTTTATCTTCATCCTATAAAAGTTTTAGCTCCTGGTTCATTTCCAATTCCTAGATATAGAGAATATACCAAAACGTATCAGTTTTAGTATTTTAGGGTTTTTCCAGCTCGGGGTCAAACTAGGGTTTGAATTTCCTGGAGTTATACCCAACCAAAAATCTCGACCCAGGTCTCTAAACTTTAATTTTGATGAGGAGAGAAATCCTATTCTGGGCTCACTCAAAAATTCCTCTTCTGCAAGAATCCCTAATTTCCTGCACCAAAAACTGAAAATGTCCGGAATCAAATTTCGCTTCGACAGAAATATGCGCCCTTCAATGGAGAATCAGCCTAGCATACTTTTGCTGATGGATTGTGGAGAGAGACCCAAAAATTAAGAATCCCTAGCTTCTATAGCTGCACAATGTCTTATTCTCAGGTTATCTCTGATACCATGTTAGATTTTTATCATTCAAGATAGCATTATGATCTTAGGATCTTTAACTGAGAGAATAACATGCACAACAATAAAACATAAGAGACAAGAGACACAAAGAATTTTCCTCGGGGAAACCATAAAGGAGAAAACCCCGCAACTTCCTCAGAGATAGAATAAGCACCAAAAGTAAAACCCGAAAACATAAAGATGATCTCCTGACAGCAGTAGTCTCTCTCTCTGATCCCAACAACTTCTCTCTTGCTCATGCACCCCAATGAGTGAATGTGTGTGTGATAAATAGAGAGGCTCACTCTCTATTTATATTCTTTCATTCACTTGAAGCCTACTCCAACATGTCGGCCTCACTTAACAATTACTTACTAGAGACGACATCTCTAGGAGTGTCTAATAACCCTAGTGCCCCACAAATTGTGGGGACTTTGCCTCCTCCGACCAGCAAGGAGGGTTATCCTTAACACAATGGCGGGGACTATTTCCCTGACTTACAATGACTCACCTAGGGTCAAATTCTATAGGATAGTCTAATAACCCTAGGGCCCCACAACTGCGGGGACTTTAACCCTTGACCAATAGGAGGGTTACCCACAATGACTTGACATGACTTGTTCACATTATAGAAAAGTCTTGATTGGAACATCAGGGCATGACATGACTCAATTACATTATAGAGTGATCCTTAAATAAACATCGGGGTACAATACATAAGATACACGGATGAATACATTCCAAAGTTACAAATACATCAACAGAAAGCATTCACAGTTGCAAGCCAATTTTGCACTGTTTCATTCTTCAATTGCTGAGTAAATTGTGTGATCTATTTTGTGAGTTGTGTGTTTTTCTATAGATCTATGTGCTCAACTTAATAAGAGGCATACCCCATATATATATTTGGAAATCTATTTGTATACAGTATAGACAACTTTAAAAATATAAGGTACGTGTAAACTTCCTTTGGGTTACATGGTGTGCGCATGCTTGCAAAATATACATGATATATTCTAGTAGCATCCCTAGTTTCCCTTGTTTAGAACATCCTTTAATGAGTATTCATGGAATAAATGCCACCTCCACTAATGCTAGGGAATACACTCCCTGAATCACTTTGGCTCTATAGTCTCTGCCTTAGTCATCTTTGTCCCTATCTCCTTTGTCTAGTCCTGCGCAAAAAACTTATACCTTTTTTCTAACATTTATTTTTATGTTGATGTTGTACCTAGGTTGGCTACTGGAGACTCTTCACCTATATCCATTGGTGGTATATCCTTATCCAAATATTGATTTGTTACAGGGTAAACCGGGTGGTAAATGGATTATTACCAACTAGCATTGATTCCGTTCATAAAGCTCATTTAGTCCCACTAAATTTAGTTTATATTTATTGGTCACTAGTTGTATACATATCCCAAGTTGTAAATAATTAGCCCCTTTCATGTTTATTTACAATCATTATTGTAGTTTCATATTTGATACCGGCCACTACCCAAGGCGAAGACATGATCTTTTTCGATGGAATATTGTTTGTTAAGCAGCCAAGTGGCCTAAATTAATTATGTTCGATTATAATCTTCCCATGAGAGAAAACTTCTATCTCGACGATCAGACCCCACATGTGCCACGAAAGGAAAAAGTGATATAACACAAAAATACATGGGCTTACACAACATCCCTTCCATCAATGTCAAATTGAGACCCAGATCTTTGTCATCTAGACCCATACTGACAAGATCAATACCCAGGAGAAATTATAGGTCCTATTTAATATCCAGATCATTCAGTAATTATATAGCATGTATATCCAAATAAGTTCATTGACCGACTGGAAGCTACAGTAGAGGCAAATGCAACAGTTAACCCTAGAGAAAAGGCATGAGCGGTTGTTTAAGCCATTGATTATGTCCTTTATTATGTTATTGCTTTTGAATTTGATTGCATTTATTTAGTCTATTAAGCAAATGAAGAAGTTGATTCTGATGTTGTTGAGTTTGAGGATTAAGCAGTTGATCTAGAAATGGATTAATAATATTAAGCAATAGACCCATGACCAACATCAAGACCAATAGTATATTGGAACCAATCATCCTCTAGGATTTTCCTTGTGTCTTGTTTGCTCAAAGAAGAGCTTGTAGCTTGAAAGGAGTATACACCAATAGAAAATCAACATTCAGGAGTCATGTGCACTTAGGAAAGAGCTTGCGCTACCTTGTGACATAAAATATATTTAATTCATTATAAAATATGCAGAAACCATATTATTCTTGCATTACGCCATTTTAGGATTGAAAAGAATATATGGTCATTGTTATCTATCTGCTATGAGATAAAGACAACAAATCTTGGAGTGAACGCCATTATTGGAAAAGGAAGAAACATAGCTATAGCTAGCTACATCATTAGGATATTAAGTTGCATGTACGGTTGTTAAAAATCTTGTTGTTTCTCATATAAAGTGACCAAACAGTATAGACAAACACCTTTTATAGTACATATTAATCATAAAAGGTGGTAGCGTGGAACTATATGATATCAGTTTCTTGTCCAAGATTTCTGTGATTAGTCCTGGTTCCAAGTGCAAATTGATATCCTGTGACAAGATAAAACCCATCATATCCAGATACAGTTCCGGCTCCTGAATAACCAATATCCAATTGAATAAAATGATTTGAGGTGGCATATCCACACATTGCTTTTCCGCACTTCAGTAAAAAAAGAATAAAACTGAGTAAGTTAGTAGGGATGATCAGGTACAGGCCCCAAATAAATCATCAAGCTATGTGAAAGAGACTGAGAAATTGCACATGATAGGAATCAACAGGAAGATCCATTCTAAGATAAATATAGATACCCCAAAATAAGTATTGAATCGACAAGACGCACATGCTAATGGGGAAAAGATAGTTAAAAAGTAGGATCGAAAGCCAGAAGTCATTGTTGGAGAAGACCTCATTATTGAGTGATATACTAACATGGTAAAAAGTAATTTTACCTTGTTTACTCAATATCAAAGCTATTATTGGAGGTTGTAGTTTAATCCCTGGTGTAGTAGTATTATAGGTGGGTTCCAATCAAACTCTAGAGGCAGTAGGAATTGGATCAATGGTAGTACCTAAGGAAGAAACATCTATGGAGTTGGTTTACCTTCTTGACCGAGGAGTAGGGGCCAGCTTTTTATGACCAGCCCAATTGAGAAAGTGTATTTCATTGATACTAAACAACCAATTGCAATTGATCCAGAGTAAGTTGTTGATCCACCAGAATTGAATCACCAACTATATAGGGTTAAGATAAAAAAGGAGATCTAGTTTTTAAATATACTACAAGGGAAATGAAAGAAAGAAGCACCTAGTAGAAGGAATATATCCTTTTATTTACTTTTCCTGGGGAATAACCTCTATGATCTAGGATTCCTTCTTTTTTTAACTAGAAAAAAAGTAGATTCATTTACCTGTGTATTTTTTTCTCATTTAAGAGCTTGTAGGATTGAAAGGAATCTACACAAACAAAAAATCAACAATCTATAGTCGTGTGCACTTAGGAAAGAGCTTGGGATACATTGTGAAAGCAACTATATTTAATTTATGATTAAATCTGTAAAAACCCTATTATTCCACTCTCTCCAATGAAAATAACCCTATAACATGATACCATAAATAATTCATTAGTTGGTGCTCTTTTCATTAGTTGGTGCTAATTGTAATAGAGAAGATTGTTGTCTTCCATGTACAATAAATAAAGATCAAAATTCCATATATTATTGTGTCTCTTTTGATGTGATGTTGTGCTTATGACTCATGATGGATTTGATTATGAAATTGATTACATAATGATTTATATGCTTTGATTGATTAAAATAAGGTAAAAGTTTATAATTTCTCTCACACTGATTCACCCCCCTCTTAGAGTGTCCATTGTGTCCAACAAAGTTTACAGGTACCCAAAAATATGCTTAAACACATTTTCTAGTAAAATTCAAAGCCCCATTGAGAACACTACTTTAACTACTTTGATTTATTAGTCTGTCCTACATCTCTATCACATAGGATTCCCTCTTCAAATGAGGGGCTCTACAATTTACCAAATTCTAACTCTTTAGATGGGGTCTCTGAATCCATCTACAGAGTTAGAATTTAGTAAATTGTACAAATTCATTTTCAAAATTGTAATTTTCCATTCTTAGAGTGGCACAACTAAAAATGACCAAATAAACGACCAATTATATTGTGGTCATTTTTAGTTTAGTTCTTATCCTCTGACCAAATTAGTCATTCATCTTGGTCATTTTTAGTTTATTTGTTATCCTGTGACCAAATTGGTCATTTATCTTGGTCTTTTTTAGTTAACTTACTAAAAATTTCTCAATTTTGGTCATTTATCACTTGAAAATACTGTGGTGACCAAACTTTTTGGTCTCCTGGTCACTTATCTCTCATTTTGTACTAGTGTGAAGATATATCGTTAGATTTAGGAAATATTGTAGTTGGACATCCATTGGTGTTTTTTCTTACCAATATTTTGTACAGTGTTATAGTCTAGACTCCTCTAATCAATAACATAGTTTCTCGCACCTTCTTGCACGTATCTTTCTCAAACATAGACTGCAGACCTACACTCCCCATCTTATTGATAAATATAAGGTTTTGAGACAAAAAATAGGATATGAAGCACACTTGGAAGAGTTTCTCTCCTTCAATATTTTAATAAAATTCGAATTGTATCTCATCTAACAATCATGGTTGGTGAATCATCTCCTAAAATAACATCACCATCATCGAATTTCTCATATTTGTAAAACCATTCTCTGCATGGTGTCATATGAAATGATGCACTATATTCGATTAACTAAGAGTCATGATCTAACTATGTACTTATCAAGGACAAATACACATCTCCTTTTTCTTCAGTTGAAGGATTACTTCTAGTCAACTTGCTTGCTCGAATCCTTTTCTCTTATCAATTTCTATCCACTTACAATCTTGCTCATAATGCCCAACTTTTCTTCATTTCCAACATCTTCTCATAGTCGGATGAGGGGATTTAGATCCGATCTCTTATATCTACTCCTTGAATTTGATATTGTACCTAAGGATTTACCCTTTCCTCTATCGACTAGTTGACCTCTCATAAACAAGGCATCATGGGTTGAACCTTCCATGTTCTTTCATCTCATCTCCTCTCAAAATAGAGATGCAACCACTTTATCGATATTCAATGTGGTATTATTTCTTCCAATATCCATGACCAAGATATCCCATGAGTCTAGAAAAGAACACAACAAACTCTTACATTTCTCCTGCTCTGTGATTTTAATATCCACAGACAATAATTGACTAAATACAGTGTTGAATGCACTCAATTGCTCTACAACTAAGTTACCCTCATTCATCGCCGGGATATATAGCTTCTTCTCAAGAAACAACTTATTAACTAGATATTTTTATTGGTATATGTTCCCCAACTTTTCCTACAGTTTCTTTGTAGTTTTTTCTTTTGATACATTCAACAATACATAATCTTCAAAACAAATTTAGATTGTACTCCTTGATTTCTTATTAATTTTTCTTCCAATATTCCTTCAACCTACATGTCAGAGTGGTTCCAAGGTCAACAACAATCCATCATTCTTTGTCCATTACGAGATCCTCCAATTTAACCTTCCAAATATCAATATTATCTCCATTAAAATTTTCAATTTCTATCCTTGAACTATTGGGCATTCTCAAATATGATTCAGTCGTTCTAGAACACCCATTGAAACTAGGTATTCTCCATATCCAGAACCAATCCAAACCCCTAGCAACAAAGGAGTCCCCTTGAATCCAATTGTAACTCTAATACCAATTGTTGGGTTCTAATACCTAATACAATGATCATGCATAATGATTCTTATAGTTAAACAAATTAAACAATGGAACACTTTATAGTCACACAATACACATAAATTTATCCTGGAAAACCCTCTATTGGAAAAAACCAACAAACCAATGAGATTTACTGCTCATCTATTAACAACACTCTTAACCAGTGTTTACAACGATGATTTACAGAATCATTATATCTCAAGCATGAATTCCCTACTCTTGTACAAGTAAAATTCCATTTATCCATACATAGCATTCTAACTTACATTATATTTATAGATGCAACAAACACACTAGCTTGTGATACCTGAGCTAGTTATAGCTAATTGCTCACTAATGGTGGCCCATAGCTTCCTAAATGAATGCATTTATTAGGTTACAGTTGTCTTGAATGAGTTAACCATAATAGATCACCCATTGAGATTCTTGTCATACAAGTATTTGTCAAATACATGCTCATTTTTTTCTTATCGAATTCCATGTTGATTAGTTGTGATCGTCATTCAATTTACTATACTAGTTGGTCCATTGAGCATATTACCACCATCTATCGAATTCAATTCTAGTCGAATTGCTAACCAATCTAACATCAAATTTGACCGTCGATTTCCATGTAAAGAATATAACACACTCAACAAGATGAATTCCAATGCCCCAACCTTTGATATAATTGTGATTAATGGTATTTCAAATGGCACAAATGTAAAAAATAAAAAATATTTCAAATGTATGCATCCTCCCATAACCACTTGAAATACATCCTAGTCAAAGAAAGTCCTAAATCAGACTTCAAAGACACAACCCATCATATTCAAGAAGAACAACCTTATAAGCTCCTTATGAGGAATCCCAAATTTCTCTCCATTCTTTATTTGGTTTTTCTACAATCCAAACTATGAAGTTGATTGGTTATTTCAAGAACCACAAGTAGATTCTTTTGATTGAAAATGATACCACTCACGGTTTTATTTATAGGAGAGTGGTTGCATAAACCCATTTTATGTTCATGCCATAGAAAATTTTCAAAGTAGTATATCCAATGGCGATATAATGAAATGTGGAGGCCAATGTGAAAATGTGAAACTTCAAATAGGTGAGTATCATATCAAATCTCGCATGTTTGTTATTGATGTAGTTATGAGTGTAGAATGGTTATGCAATTTGGAAACCATCACCATGTAGTTCAAAATATATATATATGACCTTCACTAAGGAAGGGAATAAACATGCACTAAATGGGATTAAATCTAGTTTGCGATAAATTATTCTCTCTCACCATATGGAGAAGTTATGGAAGAAACCTCATTTAGGCATTATTTCCTAGTTCAATTCCATACAAGTGGTGAACACATCCCCATAAGAGATTCTCTCTCATTTGCAATTAGTCTTATTTAAAATTCAATAAATACTTGGAATTACACCATGTGGTTTACTTCCTTCATGTGGTGGAGCATGACCATGGTATCCCCTTGGTTCTAGGTACTCAACCACCCAATGTGCATCCTTATAGTACCCTTTTGAGTATAAGAGTTAAATAGAAAATATAATTCTTAAAATATTTGAGGTTGGATTCATATGTCTCCATATCATACCTTACTCATCACTTGTGGTTGTGGTATTAAAGAAAGAAGGAAATTGGTTTTTTTAGAGCAAGACTGGCCATCATGATCTAAAGTATATTTAGAAAAATGGTTATTGTCACCAGAGTAGCATAAGTGGGTCACTAAGATGCTTGGTTATGATTATGAGATCATATACAATAAAGGAAAAGAAAATGTGGTGGTTTACACTTTATCAAGGAAATATGAGGAATGAAGGCTCCCTCTATGCATTGTCCTTATTCATTCTAGGTTGGCTTAAGGAATTCCATCAAGAATGGTTGGAAAATGACACTATGTATCAACTCATTCAAAGGCTTAAGGAATATCCCAACCCTATTAAAGGTTATACATGGAAACAAGATAAAATGAATTATAAAGGGAAAATTGTTATGGTAAAAAATATTCCTTAAAACATAGTGTATTAGAGAAGTTTCATCATCACTTATTGTATGTCACTTTAGCTTTTATAAAACCTATTAACAAGATATGCACTCCTTATTTAGGGAAGACATGAAAATATATGTCCAATATTATGTATCATCATGTGACACTTGCTAAAGGAATCAAGATGAGATGATGAAGACACTAGGGGCATTGCAACCACTATTGATCCTAGTATATATATAGACTAACTATCTATGGAATTATAATGGGTCTTTGAAGAGTTTGTAACCAATTAGTCATTATGGAGGCTGTCCATTTCCTTTACAAATATGCTCATTTTTCCCTTATCACACTCATTTACATCTTCCTCATTTTCCCAAGTATTCATGGATCAAATTTTAAGTTAAATGACATGCTCTTTTCCAATATCTTCGATTAGGATCCAAAATTCACTAGTAAATTGTTACTAGATTTTTTTAAACGTTAAGGTACCTAATTGAACATGAGCATTGTATATCATCTCTATATATATGGTCAAACAAAAGTGGTCAACAAATACTTAGAAACCTATCTATGATGCTCTGCTTCCAAAACAATACACCAATGGGCACAATGGATTCCCCTTGCAGGATGGTGGTACAATACCACTTATCATGGAGATATATAAATGACACCCTATGTAGCTATCTATGTCCAAAAAATGTTTATGAAACAGATTGCACATTTCACACCAATTGAATCTATTCTCTACAAACGTAAGGATAATTTGGTTATCTCTCAAAACAAAATGAATCAACATGCTGACAAGCATTGCTTAGAGCATTCTTTTATAAAACAGGACCAAATATTTATTCATTTTCAACCCTATAAACAAACATTACTTAAAGATAAATTCGAACATAAATTAGTACCAAAGTTGTTTGGACCTTATAAAATCATCCAACACGATGGACCTAATGGTAATTGGAGTATTAATTCGAAAGAGAGGAGGGCATTGTACTACCAAGTGCAAAGTTAAATCTAAAAATCATAGAACAATGATAAAATCTTGTACATGGAGGTGAACTACACCATGAGATTGAATGTTGTAGTAGAGATGGAACTTACAACCATGGAAGTGAAGTAATGATGGAGGATATGCTATAGAATAAGTCATGTGCAGAAGGAATATAATACACATAAATGGAAAAAGGGTCCAATGAAGGAGACTCCACTAGTATCATTGGTAGCAAAGAGGTTTTAATGAAGAGGATTAATGCATAGTTCATGCATCAAGTGTTGATGATAGTGGATACAAGAGTGGATACCAATGGATCTAAGTTGCAACCAAGTGTGATGATGGGGAAGGAACCTATGGAAGAGTTGCATGTGGGATATGTTGATATATTAATGTTGGTTGATTTTTTATTGTAGGTATATATAGAGTGTGAAATGGTGTAGATGAGGAATAAAATATCATGCATGTAAATGATTTCACTGAATCTTAACATGCCCATGTGAGAAAGAAGATGGATAGGTTAGAGCAATAAATGAAACTTACATCCATGATAATAAAAAAATGCAATATTAAAGGAAGAGGAAAGGATATACTATGAACTGGTTTTTTTTCTTAATATTTTCAATAATAAGGAAAATATTGCATGTGTTTGAGAGATATCAAATATGTGAACAATATCCTCATGGAGAGATCCATTGGAGTGTACTTATCCAATGATAAAAACAAGGAGGATAGAGGAGGGGAAATTTTGGTGTCCTTGCAACATTGGAGTGATGAAGATGGTCAAAGGAATAGAGAAAGTGGAGACAGACATTGTTGAGTGAAAGAATGAAGATAAAGAGAGCATGAGAGGAATGTAGAGAGTTAGATTTGGACATGTATTGTTCCACAATGAAGTACAAAAAGAAAGAGTTGTTCTAGGTGTGGAGAAAGAGAAAGAAATGAAAGAGGTATAAATCAATGGTATGTAATTTCTAGTTGGCATGAGCATAGGGGGGAGAAATAACAAAGTGTGGTGGTGGCATTTGGACTTAGCGTGAAGTAATTTTTCTCAAATAATAAGGGAATTTCGGTACAGGAGGATTCTGACCACTTACCATGAATGAATCTTATAAAGGAAGAGATTATGGAAAGTACAATGCAAAGGATTATTTGATATGTGTATTCCCATTTCATCCCAGTGGCCCTACATAACTATTTGAGGATGTGGGGATGAGAAGAATACTAGAGCCATGTGGAAGGGAGAATCATTGGTCCCTCCTTTGACATGCATCTATGACCTAGATTGATTTCTAATGCATGTTAGTAGTTGACACAAGATTGGGTATAGTTATTATATTTGTACTCAAAGCCGCAACTCTTAATTTGACAATTAATATTTTCAAGGTAAAGATTATTAGAGGATTATTCACTGATTAGAAGATAAGAAAAGAGAAGAGAAAAACATATATTGCAATGGGATATGAAGAGATGACTAAGGAGAAGAGGTGGATAAGGGGGGAAATATTTCTAGTGCATATAACAATGGGTATATTAATGAAAGAAGTGACTAAACATGCAGGTCATGGAGAAGGGAGGAGGAGTAGAATAAGGTGGTTCCAACTACATACTGTGTAGAAATTCATCTTGAGAAGATGAATATTTAGTTATGGTTAGGTAGACATGCAATATATTTCATTGAATAAGAAGAGCCCATAGCTCTTGAAGAAGTGAAAACATGATTGTATTGTTTGACTTGATAGGTAGAATCATGGAGTAAAAAGGAGAATGCAAACAAGGTGATGAGTAGAAGAGCATAATATCCCTTAGATCTTGTTGAAGAAACCAACAATTAGTATAATTAGCAGTAGAGAATAAATTTGTAGCAGACTAAGATTTGATATGTTGCAAGCCTAGTTGAGATTTATACCAATGGGCATGTAGTGAGAAAGTGATTGGCCTCGTGTGAGTATTAAAATAGTAACAACTACTTGAAGCTTCATCCATGTAATTTTTATTCCAATTTTAATAAAATAAGTTGTGTGGTTTATTATTTACTCTTGTGTGCATTCTTTTGCTTATGTTCATTTTTTCCCTTTGAGAGTATGAGAAAGGTGACAAGAGATTAGTATTCCATCCTACACCATAAGGATCCAATGGCCAAGGAATGTGATGACAAAACTATAAAACTAGTTTAAAAGAAATAGGATAAAGATGCACAAAAACCACCCAATGAACCAACACTACAAGATAAACCTATAAAAAACAATTGTTAAAGACTCCTGTGCTGAGAAAGAGAGATTGAACATATAACACTTTTAATGCAATATTGAAAGGCATGTAGGTTAGTAGTTGTTATAATAATTGTGATTCTTTTTACTTAACTAGAAAAGGAATGCAATCGTCATAATAATTGTGACTCTTTTTACTTAACTAGAAAAGGAATGCACTTTTCATAATAATTGTGATTCTTTTTACTTAACTAGAAATGAAATTGCATTGACTACTCAAAGTTGGGATATTGAACATCACCACTTTGTAAAGCAAGTGGGTTTGGCTTTAAAGAGGCATCACAAACACTGCTAAACTCTTCCATATAGAAAATTGCCCTAAGTTGGATCTTCTTGGGTTCATGTGTCACTGCCTCACTCTTTTTAATTTAGGATACAAGAGCGTTCTCAACTTTTTTGAATTTAGGATATGAGTTCCTTCTCAAATTTTTTGATCCATCTAGGAATTCAGTTGGATTGTTCGAATACTTGGTTTAGTCCTAATCAAATTCTCACATAACTTGTCGAATACCGATGACAACAACATGCTTCGTCGACACCAAACACCACATTCATTAGAGATCACATTATAACTCATCAAAGACCGATGACTCCAACATGCCCTATCAACACCGGCTACTGCATATTGACAATACCAACTTCGACAAATTGTCGCTCTAAATTCCAGTCGACTGTGACAGTTGCACTTCTCTGGCCCTTACAACGCCTCTTGTAATTGAACGTAACCAGAAGGAACCCAAGCATTCTCAACACTCTAAATAAGTATATACCTTATTGTAACATAAGGGAGAATAATAATAGAGCTAGTGGTTCCCAATTCGTACATTTTGTCTGTGTGTGTTCCATAATGTTTTATTGTTATGGGTTATTGACATATTCTATATTGCTTCCGACATAATAGATCTTGACTCATTCAGTCGAACCTGTTGTCCCCCGGAGAACACCTTAGCGACAC
Organism: Pseudotsuga menziesii; assembly: GCA_001517045.1. Lineage (NCBI taxonomy): Eukaryota > Viridiplantae > Streptophyta > Pinopsida > Pinales > Pinaceae > Pseudotsuga > Pseudotsuga menziesii. The sequence continues at coordinate 575,802 of LPNX010166182.1, forward strand.
AAATCATTGGTATCATAGCTACCATATGGTCTTCAAGCTTTTTAGCTTGACTTTGCATAAGTTAAGCATAGACCCTTCTTGTGAAGTTACTTGACTTATGCTTGTGCAAACGCGGTCACAAACTCGATGATACAGATAGATGATACCTTCAACTTCTGAGTATCCACTAGTTTGAAACACTCATCCAAAGATGGTAGAGAAAGAACACAAAATCCATGTAACCAAAGAGACAAAGTAACTCATAGAGAAAGCACTAGTTCGACAATGGACCAAAATGTTCTCCCAGTTCAATGAGATTCTCATGCGAATCACCTCGAATTTTGAAGGAACATTGACATGATACAATTCTGACAAATTTATCCCATTCAAGGTTCAAATGAATTTGGATATACAGAATCTTGAAGGAAATATTGACGTTGGATCCATCGACAACTGGGTACAACAACTAGAATCCTATTTCTCTGTGAATTAACTCTCAGAAGTAGATAAGATCACCTTTGCATCCTTAAATATGTTTACTTATGTGCACAATTGGTGGGATAATCTATTGACAAATATGGTTAAAGAATACAACCCCATAGACACATGGGATAAATTCGTCGAGCATGTCCGAATAGAGTCTTATCCACCCAAATACCTTGAGCAATAATATAAGAAGTGGCAACAGCTAAGGTAGTGGAGAGAATAGTCCATGCAAAGCTATACTAACTAGTTCTATCGACTCATGGATAAACTTGGTGTTTGAGAAGAAAAGAAACTACTCGTTCTGAAGTACGTATGTGGTATATCCCCATACATTCAGCAAGAGATGGAGTTCCTTACTGTCAATATGCTAGCAGATGTATTCCACTATGCTATCAAGCTTAAAGCCAAGCAAAAAGGAAAAGCATGAATCACAGCTAAACTGGAAGGAAGACCATCCACCAAGAAGTCTCCTTTGATATCCAACTCTGACAAGTCCAAACGCCCTACCTAGAAAACTTCGCTGAGGCAAGATCAGGGAAAACTACACTCTTAGAAAGACAAGAGGGATCACACTAAGAAACCTCCTTCTAGGAAATTGTGTGATTACCATAACTCATTTTGGCATGATGTGTCTGATTGCGAAGCTCGAAAGACATTTCTGGAAAAAAAGTCTACATCTGACATATTTGACAAATCCATCGTGGAATCTGACCCGGAATTGTCATCCCTCTTGGCATCAACATCGAAAAATATAGCAGAATTGACTATTTTCGACGAGGAGGAATGAGATAGCATGTTCCATATAAGGATATGGGTTTAGAACAATCCATTGCATTTCATTGTGGATAATGGAAGCCATAATAACTTTGTTTCTAAATCTCTTGTGAAGATACTAGGTATTGTCACCACACCACATCCTCAGCCTTATAACATTAGTTGAATGAAGCATGCACAAGAACCCAAAATCACTCGATAATGTGAGCTTGACTACTTAATTAAGCCTTTAAAATATGAAGTACTCTGTGATGTGGAACCTCTTTCTATATCCAACGCATTGTTTTGGAAACCTTATTTGTGGGATCCACATGGAATTTATCAGTCACGATTGCAGAAGGTAATTGTCAAAATTCGCAACCAATGGTATTTAATACAAGAATGGAAACCAACACTGATAGTTGAAATATTATATGCTAAATAGGAAAAAATCATTGATCAACCATGCTAGAAAATTCACATTGATCATGATCAAGATTCAACATTCCAGGAACACTATAGAAACTTGTCGACCTACCGAAAACGGCAGTTCCGGATAGTAGCAACAAATAGACAACATTCTTGAAGAATACTAGAATATGTTTAAATCACCCCACGGAGTACTACTACACTGCTAGGTAAAACACTCCATTGAAATCACTCTTGCTTGTTCTCTACCTAATACATATGTTTATAGGAGATTCATTATTGAGAATGAAGAAATTCGTCAACAAATCTAAGATTTGATCGATAAGGGCCATATTCGATCCATCTCCTCTCCTTGTGGAAGTGCAATTGTCCTTTTCCATAAGAAGTATGGGACTTTGTGTATGTGCATCAACTACATGGCACTCAATAATATTTCAATGAAGAATTAGTACCCTTTTCCAAGAGTTAATGAATTGATTGTTTGAAAGGTGTTATATTATTTACTAAACTTGATTTTAATCTAGGATATTATCACATTCTGATCGAGCCCTCAGATGTTTGGAAGACTACTTTCAAGACCAAGGAAGGATTGTTTGAATGGTTAGTCATGCCTTTCAACTTAACCAATGCACATACAACTTTCATGTGATACATGGATGATGTGTTGCGACCTTTTATAGGAAAATTTGTCATTTCTATATTGACGACATCTTTACTTACAGTAGAACATGGGAGGAACATGTCCAACATCTTTGACAAGCCCTCGACATCCTCTAACAATATCAACTCTACTTGACTCTGGATAAGCGTTCATTTTCCATGAACAACATCAAATACTTGGGGTATGTAATTGACTCTGCATGCATTCATGTCGACCGAGAAAAGATACATATCTTCAAACACTGGCCCATTCCTCATAACATTCATGAACTAAGAAGCTTTCTTGGTTTGGAAATTTTTTTCAACGATTTGTACTCGACTTCAGTCACATAGCCTACCCATTGAATCAATTGACTAAAGGGAGTTGAAGCGCTGTTTACAAGTGGACCCCAACACAACAATAAGATTTTGAGCAACTTAAGCACCACTATACTACACTAGTACTTGTGTTACCTTATTTACATCAGCCTTTTGAGATTGAGATGGATGCCTTAGACTATGCCTTGGGTGCGGTGATCATGCAGTCTGGTCACCTGGTTGTTTTTAATTTAGAAACCTTCAGTGACATCGTTAGGAGGTATTTGACATATGAAAAGGATCTCTATATCATTGCTCAAGCACTCAAGCAATGAAAACATTATGTTCTCGGTAAGTAAACAATCATTCATACCGAACATAATCCTCTACAATTCGCTTTGTCCCAGACGATGTTGCACACAACTCTAAAAATCAAGTGCATTAATTACCTGCAACAACTCCAATTGTTAATTAATTATCTGAAAGGAAAATCCAATGCCACAACTATTAATTGTCTAAGTCGACCAACCATTACTCTCCTTCTCACAGTGATGGGTATGTAGGGATATGGCACTACCACTTAGCTTCAATTGTATCAAGTAGACAACGGATTTTCATCAGTCTATCGATAACTTCGGGACGATAAATCATCTGCCATTGACTATTTCCTGAAAGACACCTTGCTATACAAGCTCAAACAACTTTGTGTACCGACAAGTGAGCACCAATAGAATTTCATTTGGGATGCACACTACATCAAGATTGAAGGAAACTTTGGAGTGGCAAAGACCCTCGTCATTCTTCAGAAGTATTTTTATTGGCCTACACTTAAATCTGATGTCGACAAGTATATTAGATAATGTGTGGTTTCTGTCATTGCTAAATCGCCTAACAAACGACAAAGATTATATACACCCTTTCTCGTTCCTAATCAACCTTGGGAATCTATTTCTATGGATTACTTGACTATATACCCTGTCACCAAGCATTAGCATGATGCGATATCGGTCATAGTGGATAGATTTTCCAAGATGGCCATACTCATTCCTTGCAAGAAGACGATGACAATGCAACATAATACTCAACTCTTCTTTGAACATGTCTGGAATAATTTTGGCCTACCAACAAATATTGTTTCAGAGATGCCAGATTTGTCAGCATTTTGTGGAAAACCCTATGGAAGCAGCTCGACAGACAAATTTCTTTGTCGACAACATTCCATCCTCGGACAGATGGACATGTGGAAGTGGTGAATTACTTGATTGTACAACTGCTCCGCATGTATAACCACAAGCATCGTCGAACATGGGATGAAAGTCTCCCATACATTAAACACAGCTATAATCGTTCTCAGCATAGCTTTACAGGAAAGAGTCCATTTAAGATCTGCTATGGATTTCAATCCTCTGCACATATTGACTTGATTAGTCCTTCGACACAACTGGACGCCACTGATCATGGACATCGAGAAGTTGAGAAAAACTTAAGTTCAGGGATAAAATTTGTGACATTAAGAAACAAGCGTAGGAAATGTTACACTGACATAATATGAAAGCTAAGTCCAGACATGACAAGCATTGTATTCCTTATTCTTTTCAAGTTGAGGATCGGGTCTAGATACACCTCAAGAAAGACCCTGGTTCACTGGTCCATATAAGAAGCTAAATCCTTTTTGTTATGGTCCATACACTATTCTTGATTAGATTGGAGAAAACACTTTCAAGATCGACATTTCTTCATACCTAGGTGCACATCAAGTATTTAATGTGGATCTACTTCGGCCATATCATGCACTGCTTCTAGAACAAACAGACTTGCAGACAATAGAACCTGAAGACATACATCCAGACGTTCGGGAGCCCCTTCCTTGTGACACAATCGTGGGATGAAGAGTAAACCATACAAGGATGCAAACAATTCCCTTGTTTCAGGTAGCTAAAGCAAGACAACTCCCAATCCAAGGAAAGTGGTATTTTGCTGATGAACTGACCAAGAAGTTTCCTCATTTTCCAACATGCCCGATCAACATTGACTACTGCACATTGCCAATACCGACTTTGACAAGTTGTCTCTCTAACTTCCAGTTGACTATGATGGTTGCACCGTCTCTTGTAATTGAACATAATGGGAAGGCACCCAAGTGCTCTCAATACTCTATATAAGTTTGTACATTATTGTAACATAAGGGAGAATAATAACAGAGATTATGGTTCCCAATTCTTGCATTTTCTCTGTGTGTGTGTGTCGTAATGTTTTATTGTTCTATATTACTTCCGCCATAACAAAACTCGATCATTCAATCGAACCTATTGTCCCCTGTCAAACACCTAGGCAACGTGGATCATTTTTTGTGTTCAAAATTGTATATATTCATAATAGGGAAATTGATTAAATTAAAGAAGGTATTGACACACTATGAAGTTTCATCTTTTTATATTAAAGTAAATAATGTACTAAACTAACTTCTACGAAACCAGGTGTGAAAACCCAAGTGCCCACAAGCAATTTGAAAAATTGTCATGTAATTTAAGAGTATGTTAAAGTAATTGCTCTTTATGCTCAATGACCACTCAACCTAAAGTATATAAATATCAAAATCATAATATATATAAAGAACAATTTTATTTTTTATAACCATAGAAACAGCCACCGCTACAACTTCATGAAACGACAGCCACCGCTACAACTTCATGAAACGACAACCCTATGTGAGAACACCATTATTAAGGGTATTCCAGTTTATCATAATAGTGTAGAGGAGTTGAAGGGTGAACTGTTTCATACAAAAATGCTCCAAATTATTTGAAGTCACTTTAGTGTGTCCGTGATGGTCAAGTTTTTTCCAAATTATTCTCCATGCTACAAAGTCGTTTCCCAAAGTCTTTTCCACATGAGATGGTAAGAAGTTTCGCATTGAAATTTAGACCTCATGGGCATTCTCTGCAGTATATGTAATACAACCAGGTTTGACCTTGTGAACAAATCTTTGTATTTCGTCAACATTAGGCTTCTTTATCTAAACTTTTGGAGCATGTATTAAACTGCAGGATAATCAAGGAACTTGTAGAACCAAAGGTAAGTTGCAATAATGATTTAGAAATACCAGAGATGCAAATGAGTAAAAGACGCAATCATATATACTTTATTATAATTTTATTGTAACAAGCTCAACAAATTCATAAAAGATAAATGATCACTTCGCGAAACCCTTGAAAAGCAAAGTGGCATACAAGAGCTCGTTCCATGTATCAGGGACTCCTGGTAAACACCAATGGCTACAGTCTTCAAATTTATCAGGATGCTTCTTCTCCTCACTATTATAGTAATTACTGTAAACTGAAGGGTGACCATCCTTGCGAAACTGAGACAATCCTGTGATATCCATCAGAGTAACTGGAAATCTCATACTCCTTACAACTTCCTTCACTATGGCCACTTGAAGAGGCACTGCAGGTCTGTATCCTTCAAATGTCACTGGCTCAGTCTCGTTGTAACAATGATGTCCATCCTTTTCGTTCCACTCACTTGGACTGCACATTTCCATAAATTGTATAAGGAATACAAGTAGTATAACTGAAATATGAGCTATGAGCAATATAAGCTAAGCATCCATGGAATTTCCAATAAGTGATCTTAGGCAAGAGTGTCTTAACAGTACGCCTATTCACAATACAAGATAAGCATCTATGGAATTTCCAATAAATGATCTCAGGCAAGAGTGTCTTAACAGTACGCCTATTCATTCTATATTCTATGGACAAATAAGAAATACAAGTTAGTATAACTGAAATATGAGCGATAAATGATAGCTATTGTGTTTTTGTATACAGATTTACTTGTAATGTTGAGGGGTATTGTGTTTTTGTATACAGATTTACTTGTAATGTTGAGGGGAGGTGGTGCTAAAGAAGACAAGTGATCTTTTAGGATCGATGTTTGTAGATATCCAGTTTGCCCACGTCATCAATGCTTTCTGGTAAGCCACCATTGGATCCATGTCAGTGTAAAGCTTATTGCCATCCATAATTAAGTCCCAACTGTCCAACCAACCACAGTAGTACATTCTAATATCATTTAAAACGAAAATTTACTTGGCATTTGCTCAAAACTTTATTTAGAAAGTTCAGAGATTTGATTGTTCTTACTATTTATCTTGCCACCAATGGGAGGACTCAAAAACAAGGACATCAATTCCTTGCCAGTAAATCCCATTATCCTCCATAGAGTCCAGATAGAGAGTTGTCTTCTTCTCACTATCAGTGAGCAGCTGAACCAGAAATGGAGCCCAGCAAAACTCCACAGAAGCATTATAATCCTTGTAAAAAGAAGTACATTGTATGAATTCATTACCCACGATATAATCAAACGCACAGTTATCTATTAAAACTAGACTTATCATCTTACCAAGGCCTCGAATATTGTAAGAGAAGATTGATGAACTATAGTTTTCTTATTGGTAGGAATCACAGCTTGAAGCATGCAGACCATGGACTCCCACTGGCTTTGACTTATTGAATCTCCAACAAACATTAATCGTTTGCCCCTCAACAGCTCTAGCATAACTCTGCCATTGAAACTTAAACACCATATGCAAGACAATCCAAATCCATTTAGCCTCATATACAATATCATCACTATTCTCTGTTTCAAGTTTTTTGCAGTCTATTTGCTTCTAGCATAAATTCAATGTAACAGAGGGAAAAAACCACTAGGAAGGCTAACGTGTTTGTTTTTTTCACCTGGGAATGGAACACCCACTTGGCTGCCATCTCCACTTCTCATAATCCAAATCTAGTCTTCCATTGTGCCGACAGGTTGCTTTGCCATCAATGTAAGGGCATTGAGCAGCCATGAAAAGAGGATAGGAGGAATCTCGGACCCATGTCCCTGAAAACAGATTACATTCCATTGAATCTGTTTTATTTTCTCCAGTATTCAGCATTGAATGATTGAGATTGAAATGGACACCGTCCATCATCTCTGCAGCTATTTCTTGATGTGGAGTATCTTCAACGCTTGACACATTTTCCATAACGCTTCTTCTCATGTTTCCTGCAACTATTGGAAATACTAAGAGATGGTCATCAATAACATTGCTTGTATGAATTTCCAAATCTTTATTTTCTTCTGAAGTAGAGTAGGCATATCCTTTTTTTACTGCAAGGAGGAGGCCTGCAATACTGATAAGTGCAAGCATGAAGCTTATAGAGAAGGCCATGGTGACTGATTGTTTCAGCCACCGAGACCCAAATGGTCTCTTAGATCTGACAGATATATCAACAAAGAAAGGCTAGGCTGGACTGGTACTACCCAGGCCGAAAGGATAATCTCACTAGATCGAAAAGACGGGGAAAAACTATACTTTTTCTGTTTCAATAGTGGTGGAATTGCCACCAACCATTCTTCAACCCGAATTTTCAATGGTGCACGAACTGAACGCACTGAATGGAACGAGTACTCCTTATGCGATGTTGACAAAGAAGAGGGCCCGGAATTACATTGGCAGGCACCAGATGGGCAGGAATCTCACATGGGACAGACAATGCTGTGAAAGCGAGCATTACTCACTCCAAAAAATATCCAAGGAAAATGTTTTGTCAATCCCACAACTTAATTTCGTCAAGAGGATGAAAATGCTTCGTACAACCATTATATTGGGGCTGATATTCAGCTTAGTGCAAGTCATTAATTTAATGTGATGTCATAACTGTGGTCGTATTAAATGGTCTGCTATTTGACATTTAAAGGGTAGTGATGACATAAAGCTTGCTGTGGTTGTATTAAATGGTCTGCTGCTTGACATTTAAAGGGTATAAGCTTTCGATCTAAAGGTTTTTAAGCTTACTGTCGTCTCATTAAATAGTTTGTAACAAGCTGAAAAAAAATATATCGATAATTTCCAAATCTTAATAAAGGATAAAAAAACCTCGCAGCATAGTGTCTTGATTATTTTGTCTCTAAGTAACATGCCAGGGCATTTTCATGACACTGCCTTATGGTGAAAAAAGGATTAGTCATAGCCACCATAAAATCAGCAACATACACAGGAATTAGGATTTAAGGACAAGAGGACATGGACAGCCAATCATCTATGTTCCTTTTTTTAAGATAGCATCACTCGCTCACATCATTCCACCAGTGATCAAATTTGAAGGCTGGGTTTTAATTTTAATTAGAAGGGTTTATTTGTGGATCTTTTCAAAGATGAAGGGAAATATAAATAATTGTTTTTTAATTAATAAGCATAAATTAACTAAACCTGTTTATCAAAAAAATTGTAAAAATTCAATATTGTTCTTTCAAATTTTTATAATTTTTAACAATTGAGCATTCCTTAATATTACATGAAAAAATAATATATTTTTAATATAACTTATTTTGAACACATTAAATTGTCATATGTGTATCATTAATTTTACAGTTCAATTTTACAGTTCAGTAACATAACAACTATTATATTGTATTTTTTCCGGTTGAAGCAGATTTCATTATAAAAAAAAGCTACTTAGACTATGTCATAACCATATTGGGGCATCCACCTGCAATCCAAGCTTGAGAGATGTAAGAATGATAAGGATTGGGCACCTAAGAAAAAAAATACAGAACTCGGAAAACATTTAAAAAAATTACTTGCATACCAAGCAAGTTAGCAAAGCTAGCATAACTGGGGTCGAGGCATCAATTTTTTTTGTTCAACAAAGTTTCGTGAAAGCATACATGTATGGGATGGAGGGGAAATGTAATCAAGCCTAAGTCAATTGAATCCTTGCAACTCAGTGCATGTATGAGTCTCAACAATCTGCCTTTTAAATTGAACCAAAATACCAAAAGAAGTTTATTAATGGCTCGATTTGAGAAAGTTCTAGGTGTGAGTAATTAAGGGCTCGAGGCTCTAAAATTTGTTGTGTTTTGTACCAGCCCACGATTCATTTAATCCACAGTCACGGATAGGAATTTAAGTTATTTAATGAAAACAAAATTATGTGTATATCTCTATGTCGAAACCGTTTTCCATGCTCATGCATGCCACTACCCTCTATATTGTCTTACCAAAAGTCATGATAATGAGGAAGAAGACCTAAAATTATGGACTTCACCTTCAAAATAATGCCTACCAATCACATTGGTAAGGAGTGATAAGAAGATTTCAACCATCCAACGTGTCAAATATGAGTTGATAGTGTTAATTAAAGACTTATATGGTAAATTTAATATAAGACTTACTTATAGTTGTCTCTTACTCTTTGCGTCTTGACACATTTAATATTTTATGGTTGTCTCTGTGCCTTGACCAAATTCGTATTATAAGGTGAGGATGTGCATGCATAATAATCCTTAGTTATGACTATGAGATGAGGATTTAATGGGAAGCAGATGTAAAGAAAAGTAATTTTTATATGTATTTTGGTGGCGTTGAGGACAAATGTTGCGAGAAACCACAAATGTTTGGAAGGACGAAGGGAGATTACATCACAATCATTCCACCCATCAAATTGAAGACTATTCTTCAGCCAACAATTGTTTTATTTTATTTTATTAATAACCATTGTTTCTCCATATCATGTCCCCAATGACACCTCTCTATAGCAATCCATAAATCGACCACTGCACAGTTTGTGAACCTAGCTACATGCCATTATTTGTATTTACATGACATCGAGTGTTGTTTATAGTTGTCGTGAGTCCATGATATTCATGCAAGAAATGAAGTCTTGTAGAGGAGGACTCATCGGACCGGTCTTTTGAATTTCATTTTGACCAAAAAAGAGTGAACATTGGTAGTAGGCACAAATTTTTGAGCTCATTTCGGGCCTAGTAGGAGACTAGTAGTTCTTTTTTTTGTTATATTTGTAGTTGTTGACACATTGTCACACTTTAGATTGTAGCCCCAAGTGACTTGGGAGTCAAAGTCTCATCTCGATGGCTAGTGCCTCGTAGTCATCAATGATTACTGGTCATCTCGCACAGCTAAGCATTGAGTGCATCACTTGAGTGAGTAGGTGATTATAATTTATCATATTTCCAATATTTGGAATGATGAGTTGAACTTTATAGCATAGGAATTTCAACATCTTGATAAATTTATATGGATGGGTAATTTCAAATGTTGCCCTTCTTTTGAAAAGTTGATATGAATTATGCCCTTCTTCGCTGAAACTCAAAAGGAGAATTATTGGTTTGGCCCTGTATTTGATTTTCCTATGGGTTTCTTTGATGGTGCCTCAACCAACTTGATGGGAGGTATTGGTGTATATCTTCTGATCAGTCAGGACCATTACTTCTGTATGAAAATGGGGGTGGGTCAGAGTACCAACATTAGATCCAAACTACTAGCACTATGGACTTTACTAATCACTACCAAATTATTTGGTCTTCCTTATCTTCACATTCATGGAGACTCCTCTGTTATTATCAATTGGTTTAATAGGAGATCAGTGCTCTCTTCTCTCTCTTTAGATGGATGGTGTCAAATCATCAAAGACCTGGAATCATGCTTCATCTAGCTCGATGTTAATGTATACAGAGGCTTCAATGTTATGGCTGATGGCTTATCCAAAGAAGCACTATCTATGGCTTCATGCCTTTTACATTACTCAGAGTTCACTGAAGGTGAATGTACTGGGTGTGGTTCTTTTCAGTTACACTAGTCTCAACAGCATTTCCCATTTGTCTGCACATTTTGATGCCTTTTGAGTTTGGCAGTTACATACATCCTTTGGATGTTGGAGATGGATGTCCCCTCACACATTGATGACTTACTAGAGGTGCTTCTATGGATTAGCCTTCGGTTCATGACTAGTACCACCTGTATTATGATGGTAGTGAATTGGATGATAGTTTTGATCTCCCTTTTTTTAGAATTTTTGAGACCCTCTTGTATGCTGGCACCTGACTTGTGACTTTTGAGACACATGAGCATGTTATTCTCTAGCGGTGATCTTGCCACGTGCATAGACTTTACTGTTGATGTAAACAAGTTATCTTTGATTTCCATGAAATAACAAGGAACTAATATTTTCGTATGGAAAAATTATGCCCTTCTTAATTGGAAGAGTAAAATTCAGATTTTGATTTTTTTTTAAAGATAATTTTAACTTTACACTTATGTGAACAGCAGGGTTCAATTTTGAACGCTGATTGCAATTTATGTTTGGTTCTACAAGTTTCTTGATTATCCTCTAGTTGAATACATGCTCCAAAATTTTAGATAAAGAAGCCGAATCTTGACTAGATACATTGATTCGTTCACAAAGTCAAACCTGGTTGTATTACACGCACGAAAGAAGGCGGACAAATCTTATCCAATCTAAATTTCAATGCGAAACTTCTTACCATCTCACGTGGAAAAGACTTTGTAGCATGGACAATAATTTGGGAAAAACTTCACCATCACCGACACACTAAAGTGACTTTAAATAATTTGGAGCATTTTTATATGAAACAGTTCATCCTACAACTCCTCTACACTATTATGATAAACTGGAATAATCTTAATAATGTTGTTTTAACATAGGGCTGTCGTTTCATGAACCGGTAGTATGTCGGTTGTGATTTTTATGGTTATAAAAAAATAAAACCTATCTTCATATATATTATGATTTTGATATTTATATACATTAAGTTGAGTGCTTATTAGCATAAAGAGATATTATTTTATCAGGCTTCTAAATTATCAAAAAAGAGATATTACTTCAACATACACTTAATTTGCATGACACTTTGTCAAAGTGTTGCTTGTGGGCAGTTGGGTTTCTAGCCTAGTTTTGTAGAAGTCATTGTAGTATATTATTTATTTCAATATAAAAAGATTCAACTTCCGAATGTGTCAATACTTTACTTAATTTAATCAATTCTCTTATTATGAATATATACAATTTTGAACACAAAAAATGATCTACGTCGTTTAGGTGTTTGACATTAGACAATAGGTTCGATTGAATGAGTCGAGTTCTGTTATGGTGGAAGTAATATAGAATATGTCAACAACCCATAACAATAAAATATTACGGCACACACACAGACAAAATGCATGAATTGGGAACCACAAGCTTTGTTATTATTCTCCCTTAAGTTACAATAATGTACAAACTTATATGTGCTGAGAACACTTGGGTTCCTGTTTGTTACGTTCAATTACAAGAGACGTTGCAATGGTCGAAGAAGTGCAACTGTCATAGTCGACCGGAAGTCAGAGCGACAATCTATCGAAGTCGGTATTGTCGGTGTGCAGTAGTCAATGTCGATCGGGTCTGCTGGAATCGTCAATCTTCGATGAGTTATGTTATGATTAGTTCCTACAGATGCAGTAGTCGCTGTCGATGAAGCATGCTGGATTTGTTGGCCTATGAAGAGTTATGCTTTGATCGGTTCCAATGAATGCTGTAGTCAGTGTCAACGGATCATGTTGGAGTCGTTGGTCTTTGACGAGTTATGCAAGAAATCGACTAGTAGTCTAGGACTAGGCCAAGTAATCGAACAAACCAATCGACTTCTTGATGGACCATTCTTCCCTCCTTAAGAAGCAATGGTCCCCATTTCATTCTCATGTAAATGAGGAAACTTCTTGGTCAGTTCATCAACAAAATACCACTTTCCTTGGGTTGGGAGTTATCGTGCTTTAGCTACCTGAAAACAGGGAATTGTTTGCATCCTTGTATGGTGTACTCTTCATCCCATGATTGTGTCACAAGGAAGAGGCTCCTAAACATCTGGATGTATGTCTTCAAGTTATGTTGTCTGCAAGTCTATTTGTTCTAGAAATAGCGCATGATATGATTGAAGTAGATCCACATTAAAGACTGGATGTACGCCTAGGTATGAAGAAATGTAGAACTTGAAAGTGTTTTCTCCAATCTACTCAAGAATAGTGTATGGACCATAACACAAAGGCTTTAGCTTCTTATATGGACCAGTGAACCGGGGTCTTTCTTGAGGTGTAGCCAAACCCGATCCCCAACTTGAAAAGAATGAGGAATATGATGCTTTTCATGTCGGGCCTTAGCTTTCACATTAGCTCACTGTAACATCTCCTGCGCTTTCTTCTTAATGTCACAAATTTGATCCCTGAATTTAAGTGATTTCTCAACTTCTCGATGTCCATGATCAGTTTCGTCCAATTGTGTTGAAGGACTAATCAAGTCAATATGTGTTGAGGGTTGAAATCCATAGCAGATCTCAAATGGACTTTTTCCTATAAAGCTATGCTGAGCACGATTGTAACTATGTTGAATGTATGGGAGACTTTCATCCCATATTCAACAATGCTTGTGGTTATACATGTGGAGCAGTTGTACAACCAAGCGATTCACAACTTCCATCTATCCATCTTTCTAAGGATGGAATGTTGTCGACAATGAAAGTGTTGTGTCAAGTTGCTTCCATAGGGTTTTCCAAAAAATGCTGACAAATCTAGTATCTATGTCGGAAACAATAAATGTTGGTAGGCCAAAATTATTCCATACATGTTCAAAGAAGAGTTGAGAAGTATATTGCGTTTTCATCGTCTTTTTGCAAGGAATGCATATGGCCATCTTGGAAAATCTATCCATTACAACCAATATCACATCATGATAATGCTTAGTGATGGGGTATACGACCAAGTAATCCATAGAAATAGATTCCCAATGTTGATTAGGAACGGGAAAGGGAGTATATAATCTTTGTCATTTGTTAGGCGATTTAGCAATGGCACAAGCCATGCATGATCTGATATACTTGTCGACATCAGATTTAGGTGTAGGCCAATAAAAATACTTCTAAAGAATGACAAGGTTCTTTTCCACTCCAAAGTGTCCTAAGTCTTGATATAGTGTGCATCCCAAATGAGATTTTATCAGTGCTCACTTGTCGATACATAACGCTGTCTGATCTTGTATAACAAGGTGTCTTTCAGGAAATAGTCGATTGTAGATGACTTATTGGCTTGAAGTTGTCGATAGACTGACGAAAATTCGTTGTCTACTTGATACAATTGAGGCCAAGTGGTAGTGCCATATCCCTACATACTCATCACTGTAAGAAGGAGAGTAATGGTTCGCCGACTTAGACAATTAGTTGTGGCATTGGATTTTCCTTTCCGATACTTAATTAAAAATTGGAGTTATTGCAGGTAATTAATGCACTTGATTTTTAGATTTGTGTGCATCTTCGATTGGGACAGAGCGAACTATAGAGGATTATGGTCGGTATGAATGACAGTTTCCTTTCCAATAGCATAGTGTTTCTATTGCTTGATTGCTTGAACAATGGTATAGAGATCATTTTCATATGTCAAATACCTCCTAACGGTGTCATTGAAAGTTTCTGAATGAAAATAAATCGGGTGACCAGACTGCGTGATCACCGCACCCAAGGCATAGTCTAAGGCATCCATCTCAATCTCAAAATGATGATGCAAATCAGGTCACACAAGTATTGGTGCAATAGAGAGATGTTTCTTAAGATGCTCAAAATATTGTTGTTGTGTTGGGGTCCACTTGTAAACAGCGCTTCCACTCCCTTTATTCAATTGATTCATTGGCCAAGCTATGTGATTGAAGCCAAGTACAAATCATCGAAACAAATTTTCCAAACCAAGAAAGCTTCTTAGTTCATGAATGTTATGAGGAATGGGCTAGTCTTTGAGGATCTGTATCTTTTCCGAGTTGACATGAATGCCTGCAGAGTTAATTACATACCCCAAGTATTTGATGTTGTTCATGGAAAATGAGCACTTATCCAGATTCAAGTAGATTTTATGTTGTCGGAGGATGTTGAGGACTTTTCAAAGATGTTAGACATGTTCCTCCCACATTCTACTGTAAATAAAGATGTTGTCAAGATAGAAATGACAAATTTTCCTATAAAAGTTCGCAACACATCAGCCATGTATCGCATGAAGGTTGCATGTGCATTGGTTAAGTTGAAAGGCATGACTAACCATTCAAACAATCCTTCCTTGGTATTGAAAGAATTCTTCCAAACATATGAGGGCCTGATCAGAATTTGATAATATCCCAACTTAAAATCAAGTTTAGTAAAGAATATAACACCTTTCAGACAATCAATCAATTCATCAATTCTTGGAAAAGGGTATCAATTCTTCATTGAAATCATGTTGTTCCATGTAGTCGATGCACATACGCAAATTCCCATATTTCTTCAAGATAAGGACAATTAGACTTCCACAAGGATAGGAGTTGGGTCAAATATGGGACTTGTCGATCAAATCTTGGATCTGTTGACTAATTTCTCCATTCTCGATAATGAATCTCTTGTAAACATATGCATTAGGTAGATAACAACCAGGAGCGAGTTCAATGGAGTGTTTTACCTAGTAGTGTAGCGGTACTTTGTGGGGTGATTTGAACATATTCTAGTATTCTTCAAGAATGTTGTCTATCTGTTGCTACTATTGGGAACTATATTTTTCGGTTGGTCAACAAGTTGCTACAGTATTCTTGGACTGTTGAGGCTTGATCATGATCAATGCAAATTTCTAAGCATGGTTGATCAATGTTTTTTCTTGTTTAGCATATACCAATTCAACTGTCATTATCGATTGCCATTCTGGTATTCCATACCATTGGTTTCAAATTTTGACAACCACCTTCTGTAATTGTGACTGATAACTTCCATGTGTATCCCACAAATAATGTTTCCCAAACAATGCGTCGGATACAACAAGAGTTTCCACATCATGGAGTACTTCATATTTTAAAGGCTTATGAAGTAGTCAAGCTTACATTTTTGAGTGATTATGAGTTCTTGTACATGCTTCATCCAACCGATGTTATAAGGTTGAGGATGTGGTGTGGTGACAAGACCTAGTATATTCATAAGAGATTTAGAAACAAAGTTTTTCTGACTTCCATTATCCACAATCAAATGCAATGGATTGTTCTAAAACCATATCCTTATATGGAACAGGTGTTGTCATTCCTCCTCATCGACAATAGTCGAGTCTACTAGAGTTTTCGATGTTGACTCCAAGAGGGTCGACAATTCCGGGTCAGATTCCATGATGGATTTGTGAGATATGTTGGATGTAGACACTTTTTTCTAGAAATTTCTTCTGATCTTTGCAATCAAACGCATCATGCCAAGATGAGTTGTTGTAATCACACAGTTTTCTGGAAGGAGGTTTCCTAGTGTGATCCCTCTTGTATTTTTGAGAGTGTAGCTTTCCCTGATCTTGCCTCGGAGGAGTTCGATAGATAGGACATTTGGACTTGTCAGATTCGGATATCGAAGGAGACTTCTTGGCAGATGGTTGTCTTGTCAGTTTAGTCACGAGTCTCTCTTTTCCTTTATGCTTGGCTTCAAGCTTGCTAGCATTGTGGAATGCATCTGCGAGCATATTGACAGTAAGGAACTCCATATCTTGTTGAATGTATGGGGATAGACCACCAATATACTTCAAAACGAGTAGTTTTTCTTCTTCTCAAACACCAATTTTAGCCATGTGTCGATAGAACTCGTTAGTATAGTTTTGCATGGACTAGTCTCTCCACTACCTTAGTTGTTGCCAATTCTTATATTGTTTCTCAAGGTATTTTGGTGGATAAGACTCTCTTCAGACAATGTCTATGGGGTTGTATTCTTTATCCATCTTTGTCGATAAATTATCCTACCAATAGTGCAAATAATTCGACATCTTTAAGGACGCAATTGTGATCTTCTCTACTTTTGAGAGTCAATTCAGAGAGAAATAGGATTCTAGTTGTTATACCCAATTGTCGATGAATCCAACGTCAATATTTCCCTCAATATTTGGTATATCCGACTTCATTTGAACCTTAAAGGGGATAATTTTTCAGAAGTGTATCATGTCAATGTTCCTCTGGAAGTTGAGGTGATACACATGAGAATCTCATTAAATTAGGAGAACATCTCGGTCCGTTGTCGATCCAATGCTTTTTCTATGAGTTGCTATGTCTCTTCAATTGCATGGATTTTATGTTCTTTCTCTTCCATGTTCGGATGAGTGTTTCAAACTGGTGGATACTCAAAAGTTGAAGGTATCATCTGTCTATATTGTTGTTATAATGTAAAATGACACTTCTCCATCCGAGTACTGACACCCAATATGTCGGGACACAAAAGGACAAACTGGATTGAAGTATTCCAAAACACTATAGATGGGCATTGACTGTTCATACATCATCTCCTAACTAGTTGAGTATATTTTCATTTGGATATTAGGGTTGAACATGCGACTATTTGCACAACAACCTGCGTGTTACACGCGAGTATGCGCATTGCAAATCGCGTGTACATTGCATACACGGGTTTCCTTAAAGTAAGGAGCATGTCATACGTGACTTGCCTATATTAATACTTGTGTGTACTTTAATTCGATGTTAAAAAATATAAAACATGATAGTCCATATCAGTTGAGCCCTTAATCATAACTATCTCAACTGTCTCAACCATCCTAACCTTCGAAACCTCTTCATTTTCGCATGTATAAATAGAGGGCTTAGGATGGGGCTAATATCTCAATTCTAGAAGAGAAAAGTTATGCTGGTGGTATGCCTTCAAACATCTTGGAGAAGTAGAACTCAGTGTAAAATAGAGGGCTTAGGATGGGGCTAATATCTTAATTCTAGAAGAGAAAAGTTATGCTTCTAGTATGCCTTCAAACATCTTGGAGAAGTAGAACTCATTGTCCTCGGTTTGCAGAAGGAGTACTTGTTTCAAAAGTTGGGTTGTAATCTCACCATTCTTTGTTTATCAATAAAGAAAGTTCTTCTTCCAATATTGTGCACTCTCGTATAAGTTGATTATTGAATTATCTTATAATTTCATTATGAACATGTTTTTCATTAACCATTGATATACATATAAGATATTTGCAGGAAGAACTTGTTCTTGCAGGTGATTGGAGAAGCCCTAGAAGTTGTGGAAGCAATTGGAAGAGGAGAAGAAAAGGCTTGGATCAACCGTCATAAACTAGGTTTGAAAAGTTTTCTTCTATTCCTATTTCAATTCCTACATAGCTAATTGTCTGCAAATGTAGCTTAGTAAGTTGGTAACCCTAGAGACCCTAGGTTATAAGGGTGCATTTTCCTGAAAAATAGAATGGGCGACTCTGCTGGGGAGTCTATCCTGTTGTGGGTCCTTCCTTTAGGATCCCTGACTAGTCGTTGACTCTTTTTTATTTTGGTTGTGTTTTGTTTGCTTTTTTCCTTTGATTTGTAGTTTGGCATGTTCAGATCCTGTTTGCTAGTATAATTTTTCTTTGAAAAATTTTAGCAGTACACGCAAGTTTCCTTGTTAACAGTTGCGTGTGTCGCCTTGTACACATGGGTTGCATTCTAGACACTCACGTGTCATACGCGGGTTGTCCTTATAGACAGTCGCATGTTTCCTGTATCTTTCTTTGGGCTCATTAGGGTTTGCTTGTCCCCATCTTTTTGGCATTTTGATTGCTTGCGAGGGTTCTATTTCTGACATGACACTGTGAGTATTGGGTCTGTACATGACACTGTGCTTGATCTTTCAAGTTCTTGGGTTTGAATTTTCTTCATTTGTGAGTTTTGTTGATCCTCCTACTTGGATTTTGGGTTGAATGCTTGTTTTCTAGGTTAGTGATCAAGTCCTTTAAATACTTTATGCTCTGCACTGTTGATTGTAGTCTGATTTTGTCGTTCTCTTTTTGTGGATCTAGTAAGCTTTTGAGTTTGTTAGTTCCACCAAGGTTAGGTTTTATTCCATTTCTTCTTGTCGGTTGAAGTGTGTTGCTTTGGGATCTTCTTTACATTATTCACTGTCATATACTTAGATTAGTCAAATTTACCCAAGTTTGCATTTATAATTTTTTAAAAGAAAAGACAAAATTTTATACTTTTTTCATTAGGTTGCATCAAGTGAGATTTTCGTTATTTTGAAGAAAAATAAAAAATTGAAAGTCTTGTAGTTTCTCATGCTTAGTTTAAATTCATTAGCTTTCAATTTACAAGAAAAGAAAAAGAAAAATCGGCATAGTAGTTGCAATTTGCTTTGAAATTTTTATTTTTACATCATTTTTTGCTTTCTTTTGCTGAGTTGATAACACCATACAAGTTTCATTCCATTACCTATGACTAATAACAACCAGCTAAAAAGAACGAAATAATTAAAAATTGTTAGTAAGTTTTTTTTTTAGGCTCTTACACAAACTAGCTTAGGCTAGACTTGTGGACTAGGTAGTTTTAACTGTCCATAAGTATTTGACTTCAGACGTAGTTTGCCAAACACTAGGTAAATCCTCCTCTATATTGAGTGCATATAGGAAGCTCCTGTCACACAGGAGTTAAGCACCAGGCCGCGTGAGGACCTGGACTTAGGAGATAACCCTCTGATTCCTTGTTCGAGCGTAGATCAGGATTTTTACGCATCTGGGGACTTCTCTCAATACCACCTCTTGGGCCCCGTGCAGTTCTGGTGTTGACAGGGTTTCAGGGTTTTCTACCCTACCCATGTGTATGAATCAGGCTTGCGATTGTTCCCCCATACTGTCAGTGTAGTTTCGGTAGCCTTTAGTCTCTTTGACATTAGGGATCATACACAAGTATACAGGAAGGCTATTTCTAGTCTACCTTGGACGGGCTTGGAAGGTAACCTCGGTAGAAGGTGTGGGAGGCCGATTGGGTGATTCTTCTGCTTGTGCCTAAGAAAATATACATGGACGCTAAGTAAAAATATATCAGCTTTCTTCTGGAAGGCATATCTTATACATGTTTGTCTGTTTGGATTTAGAAACCTTTTAGTGAGTGCTCTGTGGTTTGTCTGTACTTAGTTTTCCTATAGGTGTGTGTGAGTAAAAGTTTTAGCTGTGGAGGACCAACCTCTCCGTAGGTCAATATGGTTGCAAAACCTTCCTCCATCTGATATAGTGGAGCCTCCACCGCCCCCTCAAAGGTAAAGACTAGGTGTTGAAGGTTCATTTGAACCAGTAGGAGTTAGCGAAGTTCCAAGTGAACCAAAACTTAGGACTAATCAAGTTGATACAACTGTAGTAGATATTGAATACTTGCAGGTTGACGAGTTTGCAAGGAATTTTAACCCTCCCCTTACTGATTTAAGCAATCATGTGATCATCCAAGTTCTTCTTCTTGATTCACCTGTTATTGGTGTTCCCATGAGCAGCATTATGGCTAGCTCCGGAGAGGGTATTTCCACCCCCACTTCAACCCTTTTAGCTGGAGGAGTGCCAACTCCCCCAGTTGGTACTCCAAGACCAAATGAACCTATTATACCTTTAGGACCAGGTAGTCGCTTGGTCCAACCAACAAATTCCTCTAATGTAGTGGGTCCTTCTAGTGGAGTTGTCACTGGGATTCCCAGTGCACCTTTTGCTTCACCATCTTTCATGCATACTGCTCAGAGTGGCCCAAGTGGATCCTCGTTGCTTTTCCAAGGTTTCCTATGGAATGCAGAGCACATTCCCCCATCCACTCCTTATGTAGGTCCTACACCTGCATATTTGGGCATGCAGTTTGGAAATACAAATGCTTATGGACAAGGTTTCTAGACACCGATTTAATCTCCTTTTATGAGATCTCCCTTTTCACTTTTTAGAGGAGGGATACTTTCTCTTGTCTTTCAGACCCCAGTTTCATCTAGGGAGGCTCAAAGCACTTACAATACTCCACACACGAGTAATACATTGGATTATGGATGGAAGCCATTTCAAAGTAGTCCAACTACTTCACAATTGGAGGATGGGAGAAACACCACCTTTACATTTGGGAACCAGGGGGTAGGTCCTTCTACCTCCCAGACTCAAGCTTTTCAATCTCTGGTTAGGCCTAA
This sequence comes from Pseudotsuga menziesii, assembly GCA_001517045.1. Lineage (NCBI taxonomy): Eukaryota > Viridiplantae > Streptophyta > Pinopsida > Pinales > Pinaceae > Pseudotsuga > Pseudotsuga menziesii. The sequence continues at coordinate 597,183 of LPNX010166182.1, forward strand.
ACTTCCCTTCCTAGTAACTTTAAACTTGCCAGACTTTTCTAAGTTAATGAATGACCCTGTGTGGCATAGTGCCACATGGCCACCTGTTCCTAGCAAGTTACCCTAGGACATTCCCAAGTTTGAGGGAAAATTTGGTGAAGACCCAGGTGCCCATATCACCACTTTTCACTTGTGTTGCTCTTCGAATTCATTGAATGATGATACAGTTTAGTTGAGGATTTTCCAAAGAACTTTGACTAGTGTCACAACAAAGTGGTACATTGAACTTCCCTCTACTGCTTTTGATAGTTTTTTGGACGTGGCGAATGTGTTTCTTAATCACTTCCATCTTCCTATCGAGTATGATGTCGGAATAGACCTATTGTCTACCTTCCGGCAAGACAAAGACACACATATCTCGAATCATATCCAAGAGTGGCAAAGACAGAAGAGGATTATCAAAGCCACCATACCCCCTGAGTTCTTGTTAGAGTGGTTCCTAAAATATTTATTAACTTATATATCTAAGGATGTATCCACTTCAGGGGTGATCACTAAAGAAGAGGCCATCCTCAGGGCCTAGCAGATGGATTTGATATATCCTCAATCATGGATATTATATGAAATCATACATGAGGCATCACGGTATACCCCTAGTGTCGAGAAACCCAAGCTTGGACCCCATGCCAATGGTGTGGCCTGTTCGGTTAATTCTCCCACTGTCACAATATCTAGCCAAGAAAATCCACGAGTTTCCAGTGAAGAAATCCACAACAGAGGTAGCAAAGGCTACTACCCCCTCCACCCAAAATGATAATTTCTTTGCACAATCTTTCCATAAGGGAAATCAGTAGTCCAGTGGGAAAAAGAAGAAATTGAAGAAGGGTGAGGGAAATCAAAACAAGACTAAACCCACGAATGATGCTAATGGGGGTAGAAAAGATAAGAAGAAAATGAATTTTCCTTGCAAGTTGTGTCAAGGAGATCACTTAAGTCATCAATGCCCCCTTATTGACCAAGAACAGAAGTTCCTTAAAAACCAACAACCGACTGTCCTAAAGGATCCATTTCCCCAAGGACAGAACACAACTTCTATTTCTAATGTAGCCCAGGGAACTCCTGGTGCCCCTCCTGATCAGAACTAATCAATATGGTACGATCTAGTTCTTTTCTCTAGACAAGAAATAAAAATTATGAGATGGAGGCTCCTGAGAAGGGTAAGTCTGTTGGTGAAAACTCTATCCTGCTCACAATAGAGAAACCTTTCGACCTAATGCCTAGAATACCAAAAGGTGTTTTTAAAAAGGCATTTCATAATACAAATTCTAGGGTTGCTTCTAACTACTCTGTGGTAGAATATTTGGCCCAGCGTGTGCGATGTTAGCATTGGAACTACTTCATATTTTTCCCACTCAGCGAGATTCCCTCTTAACAGGTTTAGGTAGCATGGATTCGTCAAGCCTCATGGAAAAATTTAATATATCAGATGTTAATATGCTCCTGCTGTATCATGTGGCTTTATGAGTAGATGTCGTTCATGGCGGAAAAACCATTGGACGTACAATTGTTGATGAAGGTGATTCCACGTGTTGTGTCTCTTTATTTTTGGAAGGATTTAGGTTCCCTATAGCTAGTTCCATCAAATACCTTACTTACTACTTTTGATAGAAGGTCTTTCCACCTGCATGGTATCCTACCAACTTTTGAGATTAAGCTGGCATGGAAGGCAGTGTCTGTTGCAGTTGAGGTGATTCTTGCTCCTTTGGACTATAACTTGCTTTTAGGGAGAAGTTGGACTTACGCCATGTGTGTGATTTCCTCGGCTATTATTCATGTGGTTGTGTTTTTGGACAAAGGGAAGTTGGTTAATGTTTACCAACTCATTTTCACTCGAAAGGGATGTTTGGAAACTAATGAGTCCACTATGCCTTTGGTTGATCATATTAGGCCAGCTAATGAGAGCTTGGGTGATCCAGGAGGATATTGGTGGCCACCCACCTATTCCACTTGGACCACCACCATTGTTTCTTTTAGTTTTCCAGTTTCCTTAATTCTAGCACAATTTACTATTTTTGGCAGTTTTCGGGTCCTAAACCTTCGGAGCCGTTTTGAGGCCCTAAACGACATTTTTTTGGAATCGAATGGTCGAGAAAATATGAGTCCATTTTGGACTTAATATTTGCAGCTTATGGATGTAGTCCTTGAATATATCATTTTAAATATGTATCATGCGCGTCAAACAGAGGTAGTATGCCAAAGTTACGACCCCAGGAAATTGATGTACCAAGTTACCCAACGGGGCCCACATTATGGTATTTCACCTCCTAGGGTTAGTTTTTTAGATGTGTAGGGTTTCCATTGTTTCTAAATAATATATAGGCCTTTGAGCCTCATTGTAACAGAGAGTTCAGAGGCATGTAGCCGCCACATCTCTTCGCAGAGATAAGCTACCAGCACTCTAGCTAGTTTATTTCCATTTTGTATGTAAACAAGTTTCAGTTCTTTAATTAATGAAATGAAGTGTTATTTCCGCTTCATATTTGTTTCTATGGTTGTTTGTGTATTCTGTTTCATTCCTACATAAATCCAGATTAGTGGTATTAGAGAAATCTGTTCTTTCTCGATCCTTCTTTGCATGTCCCCAACGAGGGTGAGGTATACATATTTAGGGCTTGATTTGGTTGAACCTTTGCAAGATCAGCCTCGCAAATCCTGATGGCCTCCCATGGGGGATGAAAATAAAGATGAGGGCACAGAATATCCTATCAAAATGTTGCTTGAGGAGGCCCTTGAAAAACAAAGGAACGAGATGATGGATAACTTCGACCATATCCTTCAACGACTTCCCACTGGCGGCGCATCTGCATCTAGCAGACACTCTAGAGGTGCAACCCATTTTAAGGTACAGGTAAACTTCAACATTCCCATATTTGATGGCCAAATAGATCCAGATGCTGTAGATATATGGTTGAATCTATTAGAAGGATATTTCTCGCTTCATGAATTTTTTGACCAGGAAAATATTATTTTTTCACTACTCAAAGCCAGCCCCCATGTCAAGGATTGGTGGGAAACCTATTGTGAGAGAAAGGACGAGGAGGAAACCTCTCTGTTCTCAGCCATACCCACTTGGAATTCTTTCCGAGGTGCAATAAAGGGAAAATATTATCCCGTGGGGAGCTATGAGGACAAGTACATACAATGGACTATGCTGTGGCAGCAAAGAGATGAAGATGTCCATGAGTTGACAAATCTGTTCCACACCCTGTGCACCAAGTTGGGTATCAAAGATTCAGAGAAACATTTGGTGCTCAAGTACCATAGTTGTCTGCATAGATACATTCAGGAGGAAATGGAGTTCCTTGACATCTCCTCGCTTGGTACGACATACCGGTATGTTGCCAAAATTGAGAAAAAATTCAAACATAAAAAGTGAGACTTTGGATCTGCAAATCAGAAGCAAGTGAAAAGTGCCCTCACAAACCATAGAACCAAGGACACAACCAAGGCATGGCGACTCAAGACAACTTTCCAAAGCCGCAAGAAAAGAGCAACACTGCAAAGCCTAAGAAGGAAGTGGGAAAGTGGTACGAGTTCCATAAGAGCCCCACTCACAACACAAATGAGTGTCGGGCCAAGTAGTCACTGGTGGCCGAGATAAAGGCTTTTGAATCAAATGCATACTCTGACACTGAATCAGAACCCAAGAAGGGGAATGACAAAGGGAAGAAGATTATCGATGTAGATCCCAATGCCATCATCACCACCATGAAGATCCAAAGGGAAGAACCATAATATTCATAGGAGGAGGAGCATCTTTTCCACTCCCAGATGTGGCTAAAGGGTTCCCTGCTACAGTTCATTGTCGAAAGTGGGAGCCAAAAGAACCTCATTTCAGTAGAGTTGGTGAAGCGGTTGGGTTTTCCAACCACAGCACACCCATAGCTGTACACCATTGGGTGGCTTCACCAAGGATGCGATCTCTGCATTAGCCAGCAGTGTCGCCTTCCCTACAGCATCAAGCCCTTCATCGATGAGGTATTATGTGATATTGCTCCTCTTGATGTTTGTGATGTATTATTAGGTCAACCATACTTATGGAAGTGACATGATGTGTATGAGTCTCGACCTTGTGCTATTATTGTTACATTGGGAAATAAGTTGTACAGGATACCAGAGGTACCACCTCTTGCCGCTATCTCTTTGGTTACTAAAAAACAATGCAGTAAGCTCATTTCCAAAACCGGTAAATTTGTTTTCTTGATGATCTACCCTCAGAGAAAGAATAATATCGTGGCCACGACCTCCAAACATGGCCCCTCCGCACGACAACAACAAATGGACAAGGTCGTGGAGGAGTACCAGGACATATTCACCTCACCCACAGGGATGCCTATGCACTGTCAGGTCAAGCACCCCATCGATCTGACCCTAGGTGCGCCCCTACGCAATGGAGTGATCTATCGACACTATGTTCTAGAGAATGATGAAATCAAGAGGCAAATTCAGGAGCTTCTGCAGAAGGGTCACATCCATCCAAGTTCATCGTCATGTGGGAGCCCGATCGTGTTGGTATCGAAGAACTATGGGACTTAGAGACTCTGTATTGACTATCGGGCGCTGAACAAGATCACTATCCGGAATAGGTACCCGATCCCACGGATTGATGACCTCTTAGACCAGCTTAAAGGGGGAAAATATTTTAGCAAGATCGAATTAAAGCCCAAGTATCACTAAATACCGATCGAACCGACCTATGTGTGGAAGATTTCCTTCAAAGCCAATGAGGGCCTTTTCGAATGGTTGGTCATGCCTTTTGGGCTAACAAATGCTCCCGTGACCTTCATGAGGCTGATGGACTACATCTTACGACCATTCACCAACTCATTTGTAGTAGTGTACTTGGATGAAATCTTGATATTCATCCAGACTTAGGAAGAGCACCTCCACCATATCCGATAGGTCCTCCAAACACTGCGGAAGCACAAGTTGTGTGCCAATTTGGACAAGTGCAATTTTGGCATGACCCAGGTTTAATATTTGGGATACATCATTTATGAGTGTGGGGTACTTTTCGATCCAACCAAAATCCAAGTCATTCAGGATTGGCCAGCCCCAACTAATCTAATAGAGCTTCGCAGCTTTCCGGGTCTTGCTAATTTCTACTGTAGGTTCGTGTTGGGATTCTCTCATATCACTTGGCCCTAGAAGTTGAGGTGATACGCATGAGAATCTCATTAAACTGGGAGAGCATTTCGGTCCATTGTCAATCTAGTGCTTTTTCTATGAGTTGCTATGTCTCTTCAATTGCATGGATTTTATGTTCTTTCTCTTCCATCTTCAGATGAGTGTGTCAAACTGGTGGATACTCAGAATTTGAAGGTATCATCTATTTGTATTGTTGTTATCATGAAAAATGAAACTTTTCCATCTGAGTACTGACATCCAATATGTTGGGACACAAAAGAACAAAATGGATTGAAGTATCCAAAACACTATAGATGGGCATGACTATTCATACATCATCTCCTGACCATCTGAGTATACTTTCATTCGGATATTAGGGTTGAACATGCGACTATTTTCACAACCCACGTGTTACACATAAGTAAGTGCATTGCAACTCGTATGTACATTGCATACATGGGTTTACTTAAAGTAAAGAGTGTGTCATACACAACTTGCCTATATTAATACTTGTGTGTACCTTAATTCAATGTTAAAAAATATAAAACACGATTAGTCCAGATCAGTTGAGCCCTTAATCATAACTATCTCAACTGTCTCAACCATCCTAACCTTCGAAACCTATTCATTTCCACATGTATAAATAGAGGGCTTAGGATGGGGCTAATATATAAATTCTGTAAGAGAAAAGTTATGCTGGTGGTATGCCTTCAAACATCTTGGAGCAATAGAACTCAGTGTCCTTGGTTTGCAGAAGGAGTACTTGTTTCAAAAGTTGGGTTGTAATCTCACCATTCTTTGTTTATCAATAAAGAAAGTTCTTCTTCCAATATTGTGCACTCTTGTATAAGCTGATTACTGAATTATCTTATAATTTCATTATGAATGTGTTTTTCATTAACCATTGATATACATATAAGATATTTGCAGGAAGAACTTGTTCTTGCAGGTGATTGGAGAAGACCTAGAAGTTGTGGAAGCAATTGGAAGAGGAGAAGAAAAGGCTTGGATCAACTGTCATAAACTAGGTTTGAAAAAGTTTTCTTCCTATTCCTATTTCAATTCCTACATAGCTAATTGTCCACAAATGTAGCTTAGTAAGTTGGCAACCCTAGAGACCCTAGGTTATAAGGGTGCGTTTTCCTGAAAAATAGAACTCGTGACTCTGCTGGGCAGTCTAGCCTGTTGTGGGTCCTTCCTTTAGGATCCCTAACTAGTATTTGATTCTTTTTTATTTTGGTTGTGTTTTGTTTTCTTTTTTCCTTTGATTTGTAGTTTGGGATGTTCAGGTCCTGTCTACTAGTATAATTTTTCTTTGAAAAAATTTAGTAGTACACCCGGTTTACCTTGTTAACAGTTGCATGTGTCACCTTGTACACATGGGTTTCATTCTAGACATTTGTGTTTCATATGCGGGTTGTCCTTATAGATAGTTGCATGTTTCCTGTATCTTTATTTGGGTTCATCAGGGTTTGCTTGTCCCTGTCTTTTTGGAAATTTGATTGCTTGTGAGGGTTCTATTTCTGACATGACACTATGAGTATTGGGTTTGTACATCACACTAAGTTTGATCTTTCAAGTCCTTGGGTTTGAATTTTCATCATTTGTGAGTGTTTTGGATCCTCCTACTTGGATTTTGGGTTGAATGCTTGTGTTCTAGGTCAGTGATCAAGTCCTTTAAATACTTTATGCTCTGCACTGTTGATTGTAGTCTGAGTTTGTCATTCTCTTTTTGTGGATCTAGTAAGGTTTTGAGTTTGTTAGTTCCATCAAGGTTAGGTTTTATTCCATTTCTTCTTCTCGGTTGAAGTGTGTTGCTTTGGGATCTTCTTTACATCATTCACTGTCATATGCTTAGATTAGTCAAATTTACCCAAGTTTGCATTTATAATTTTTGAAAATAAAAGACAAAATTTTATACTTTTTTCATTAGGTTGCATCTAGTGAGATTTTTGTTATTTTCAAGAAAAATAAAAAATTTAAAGTCTTGTAGTTTCTCATGCTTAGTTTAAATTCATTAGCTTTCATTTTACAACAAAAGAAAAAGAAAAATTGGCATAGTAGTTGCAATTTGATTTGATAATTTTATTTTTACATCATTTTTGCTTTCTTTTGCTGAGTCCATAACACCATACAAGTTTCATTCCATTACCTCTGACTAATAACAACCAACTAAAAAGAACGAAATAATTAAAAATTATTAGTATGTTTTTTTTTAGTCTCTTACACCAACTAGCTTAGGCTTGACTTGTGGACTAGGTAGTTTTAACTGTCCATAAGTATTTGACTTCAGATGTAGTTGGCCAATTACTAGGTAAATCCTCCTCTATATTGAGTGCACATGGGAAGCTCCTCTCACATAGGAGTTAAGCACGAGGTCGCGTGAGGACCTGGACTTAGGAGATAACCCTCTGATTCCTTGTTTGAGCGTAGATCAGGAATTTTATACATCTGGGGACTTCAATTAATACCACCTCTTGGGCGTCATGCGGTTTTGGTGTTGACAGAGTTTCAGGATTTGCTACCCTTCCCATGTGTATGAATAAGGCTTGCGACTGTCCCCCCAGACTGTCAGTGTAGTTTCGGTAGCCTTTAGTCTCTTTGACATTAGGGATCATACACAGGTATACAGGAAGGCTATTTCTGCTCTACCTTGGACGGGCTTGGAAGGTAACCCCGATAGAAGGTGCAGGAGGCCGGTTGAGTGATTCCTTCGCTCGCTCCTAAGAACATATACGGGGACACTAAGTAACCATATATCAACTTTCTTCTGGAAGGCATATCTTATACATGTTTGTCTGTTTGGCTTTAGAAAATTTTTAGTGAGAGCCGTGTTGTTTGTCTGTACTTATTTTTCCTTTAGGAGTGTGTGAGTAAAATTTTTAGTTGTGGAGGACCAACCTCTTCGTAGGTCATTAGGGTTGGAAAACCTTCCTCCATCTGATATAGTGGAGCCTCCACCGCCCCCTCAAAGGCAGAGAATAGGTGCTGAAGGTTCATTTGAACCAGTAGGAGTTAGCGAAGTTCCAGGTGAACTGAAACTTAGGACTAATCAGGTTGATACAACTACAGTAGATATTTAAGACTTGCAGGCTGATGAGTTTGCAAGGAATTTTAACCTGCCTCTTACTGACTTAAGTGATCCTGTGATCATCCAAGTTCTTCTTCTTGATTCACCTGTTATTGTTGTTCTCGTGAGAAACATTATGGCTAGATCTGGAGAGGGTATTTCTATCCTCACTTCAGCTGTTTTCGCTGGAGGAGTGCCAACACCCCCGGTTGGTACTCCAAGACCAAATGCAGCTATTGTACCTTTATCACCAAGTAGTCAGGTGGTCTAACCACTGAATTCCTATAATGTAGTGGGTCCTTCTAGTGGGGTTGTCACTAGGATTCCTAGTGCACCTTTTGATTCACCCTCTTTCATGCATACTGCTCAGAGTGGCCCAAGTGGATCCTCGTTGTTTTTCCAAGGTTTCCCATGGAATGCGGGACACATTCACCCATCCACTCCTTATGTAGGTCCTACACCTGCATATGTGGGCGTGCAGTTTGGAAATAAAAATTCTTATGGACAAGGTTTCTAGACACCAGTTTCATCCCTTTTTATGAGATCTCCCTTTTCCCTTTTTAGAGGAGGGATGCTTACTCTTGTCTTTCAGACCCTAGTTTCATCTGGGGTGGCTCAAACCACTTACAATACTCCACACATGAGTAATACATTGGATTACGGATGGAATCCATTTCAAAGTAGTCCAACTACTTCACAACCAAAGGATGGGGGAAACACCACCTTTACGTTTGGGAACCAGGGGGAAGGTCCTTCTACCTCCCAGACTCAAGCTTTTTAAGCTTCGGTTAGGCCTAAATTTCCCTTCCTAGTAACTTTAAAGTTTCTAGACTTGTCTAAGTTAATGAATGACCTCGTGAGGCACAGTGCCACATGGCCACCTGTTCCTAGCAAGTTACCTTAAGACATTCCCAAGTTTGAGGGAAAAGTTGGTGAAGACCCAGGTACCCATATCACCACTTGTCACTTGTGTTGCTCTTTAAATTCCTTGAACAATGATACAGTTCAGTTGAGGATTTTCCAAATAACTTTGAGTAGTGTCGCAGCAAAGTGGTATATTGAACTTCCCTTCACTGCTTTTGATAGTTTTTTGGACTTAGCGAATGTGTTTCTTAATCACATCCATCTTCCTGTCCAGTATGATGTCGGAAGAGACCTAATGTCTACCTTTCGCCAAGACAAAGACACACATATATCAGATCATATCCAAGTGTGGCAAATATGGAAGAGGCTTATCAAAGACACCATATCCCCCGAGTTCTTGTTAGAGTGGTTCCTAAAATATTTATTACCTTATATATCTAAGGATGTATCCACTTCGGGGGTGATCACTGAAGAAGAGGCCATCCTCAGGGCCTAGATGATGGATTTGATATATCCTCAATATGGGATATTATATGAAATCATACATGAGGCACCACGGTCTTCCCATAGTGTCGAGAAACCCAAGCCTGGACCCCATGCCGATGGTGTGGCTGGTTCTGTTGATTCTCCCACTGTCACAATTACTGGCCAAGAAAATCCATGAGTTGTCATTGAAGAAATCCATAATGGAGGTAGTAAAGGCTACCGTCCCCTCCACCAAAAATGAAAATTTCTTTACAGAATCTTCCCAGAAGGGCAATCAACATCCTAGTGGGAAAAAGAAGAAAGGGAAGAAGGGTGAGGGAAATCAAAAGAAGACTAAACCCATGAATGATGCTGATGGGGGTAGAAAAGATAAGAAGAAAGTGAATTTTCCTTGCAAGTTGTGTCAGGGAGATCACTTAACTCATCAATTCCCCCTTTTTGACCAAGATCAAAATTTGCTTAAGATAAAAAAACGACTATCCTAAAGGATCAATTTCCCTAAGGATGGAACATAACTTCTGTTGCTTATGTAGCTGGGGGAACTCCTGGTGCCCCTCCTGATCAGAGCTACATCAATATGGTACGATCTAGTTCTTTTATCTAGACAAGAAATAAAAATTATGAGATGGATGCCCTTGAGAAGGGTAAGTCTATTGGTGAAACCTCTAACTCGCTCACGATCGAGAAACCTGCTGACCGAGTGCCTAGAATACCGAAAGGTGTTTCTAAAAAAGAATTTCATAATACAAATTCTAGGGTTGCTTCTAACTACTCCGTGATAGAATATTTGGCCAAGAACTCATGTGCGATGTCGGCATTGGAACTACTTCAGGTTTTTCCCACTCAACAGGATTCCCTCTTAACAGGTTTAAGCAGCATGGACTTGTCAAGCCTCATGGTGAAATTTAATATGTCAGATGTTAATATGCTCCTACCATATCATGTGTATTTATCAGCAAATGTCGTTCATGGAAGAAAAACCATTGGACGTGTAGTTGTTGACGAAGGTGCTTCCACATGTGTTGTGTCTCTTTATTGCTAGAAGGCTTTAGGTTCCCCGTAGCCAGTTCCGTCAAATACCTTACTTACTACTTTTGACGGGAGGTATTTCCGCTCGCATGGTATCCTACCAGCTTTTGAGATTAAGCTGGCAAGGAAAGCAGTGTCTGTTGAAGTTAAGGTGATTGATGCTCATTTGGACTATAACTTGCTTTTAAGGAGAAGCTGGACTTACACCATGTGTGTGATTTCCTCAGCTATTATTCAGGTGGTTGTGTTTCCACACAAAGGGAAGTTGGTTATTGTTGACCAACTCATTTTCACTTGGAACGAACGTTTGGAAACTAATGAGTCCACTATGCCTTTGGTTGATCATATTAGGCTAGCTAATGAGAGCTTGGGTGATCCAGGAGGATATTGGTGGCCACCCACCTATTCCACTTGGACCCCCACCATTATTTCTTTCAGTTTTCCAATTTCCTTAATTGTAGCACAATTTACTATTTTTGGCAGTTTTCGGGTCCAAAACTTCCAGAGCCGTTTTGAAGCCCTAAAGGACGTTTTTTCGGCATCGAATGGTCGAGAAAATATGAGTCCATTTTGGACTAGATATTTGTCGTCTATGGATGCATTCCTTGAATATATATTTCTAAAGGTGTATCATGTGCGTCAAATGAAGGTAGTGTGCCAAAGTTACTAGCCCAGGAAATCGATGTACCAAGTTACCCAACGGGGCCCACATTCTAGCATTTCAACTCCTAGGGTTAGGTTTTTGGACATGTAGGGTTTCCATTGTTTCTCGATAATATATAGGCCTTGGAGCCTCATTGTAACACAGAGTTCAGAGGCATGTAGCCACCACATCTCTTCTCAGAGATAAGCTACCAGCACTTTAGCTAGTTTATTTCCATTCTGTATGTAAACAAGTTTCAGTTCTTTGATTAATGAAATGAAGTGTTATTTCCGCTGGATCTGTGTTTCTATGGTTGTTTGTGTATTCTGTTGCATTCCTGCAGAAATATGGATGAGTGGTATCAGATCAATATGCTCTTTCTTGATCCTTCTTTGCATGTCCCCAACGAGGGCGAGGTATAAAGAGTTAGGGCTCGATCTGGTTGAACCTTTGCAAGATCAGCCTCGCAAATCCCGACAGCCTCCCATGGGGGATGAAAAGAAAGACGAGGGCATAGAATATCCTATCAAAATGTTTCTTAAGGAGGCCCTTGAAAAACAAAGGAACGTAATGATGTATAACTTCACCTAGATCCTTCAACGACTTCCCACTAGCGAAGCATCTGCATCTAGCAGCCACTCTAGAGGTGTAACCCCTTTTAAGGTACAGGTAAGCTTCGACATTCCTATATTTGATGGATGAATAGATGCATATGCTGTAGATATATGGTTGAATCTATTAGAAATATATTTCTTGGTTCATGACTTTTTCGACCAAGAAAATATTACTTTTTCACTACTCAAAGCCACCCCCCATGTCAAGGACTGGTGGGAAACCTACTATGAGAGAAAGGATGAGTAGGAACCATCTTTTTTCTTGACCGTACCCACTTGGAATTCTTTCAGAGATGCCATCAAGGGACACTATTATCCCATGGGGAGCTATGAGGACAAGTACATACAATGGACTACGATGCGGCAGCAAAGAGATCAAGATGTGCATGAGTTGACAAATCTATTCCATACCCTGCGCACCAAGTTGGGTATCAAAGATTCAGAGAAACATTTGGTGCTGAAGTACCAAAGTTGTCTGCACATATACATTCAAGAGGAAATGGAGGTCCTTGACATCTCCTCGCTTGGTACGGCATATCGGTATGCTGCCAAAATTGAGCAAAAATTCAAATAGAAAAAGCGAGACTTTGGATCTGGAAATCAGAAGCAAGCAAAAGGTGCCCCCAAACTGCAGAACAAAGGACACAACCAAGGTATGGTGACTCAATACAACTTGCCAAAGGTGCAAGAAAAGAGAAACACTGCAAAGCCTAAGAAGGAAGCAGGAAAGTGGTGCGAGTTCCATAAGAGCCCCACTCACAACACAAGTGAGTGTCGGGCCAAGCAGTCACTGGTGGCCGAGATAAAGGCTTCCGAATCAGATGCATACTCTGACACTGAATCAGAACCTGAGAAGGGGAATGATAGAGGGAAGAATATTATCAATGCAGATCCCAATGCCACCATTGCCACCACGAAGATCCAAGAGGAAGAACCAGAATATTCATAGGAGGAGCAACGCCTTTTCCACTCCCAGATGTGGGTGAAGGGTTCCCTGCTACAGTTCATTGTCAATAGTGGGAGCCAAAAGAACCTCATTTAAGAATAGTTCATGAAGTGGTTGGGTTTTCTGACCATAGCACAACCATAGCCATACACCATTGTGTGTCTTCACCAAGGACACGATCTCCGTGTTAGCTAGCAGTGCCGTCTTCCCTACAACATCAAGCTCTTCACCAATGAGGTATTATGTGATATTGATCCTCTTGATGTTTGTGATGTATTATTAGGTCAACCATACTTATGGAAGCGATATGTTGTGTATGAGCCCCAACCTTGCGTTGTTATTCTTACATTGGGAAATAAGTTGTACAGGATACCAGAGGTACCACCTCCTGCCGCTATCTCTTTGGTTACTGCAAAACAATGCAGTAAGATTATTTTGAAAACCAGGAAATTTGTTTTCTTGATGATCCACCCTTAGGGAAAGAAGAAGATCGTGGCCATGACCTTCAAACAGGGCCCCTCCATACGACAACAACAAATGGACAAGGTCATGGAGGAGTACCGAGACATATTCACCTCACTCGCAGGGGTGCCTCTGCACTGTCAAGTCAAGCACCCCATCGATATGATCCCAGGTGCACCCATGCCCAATGGAGCTATCTATTGACACTATGTTCTAGAGAATGATGAAATTAAGAGGCAAATTCAGGAGCTTCTACAGAAGGGTCACATCTGGCCAAGTTCATCACCATGTGGGAGCCTAATCATGTTGGTACAGAAGAAGGATGGGACTTAGAGACTCTGTATTGACTATCGGGCCCTGAACAAGATCACTATCCAGAATAGGTACCCGATCCCATGGATTGATGACCTCATAGACCAGCTTAAAGTGGAAAAATATTTTTGCAAGACCGAATTAAAGTTCAGGTATCAACAGGTATCGATTGAACCGACCGATGTGTGGAAGACTACCTTCAAAGCCAAGGAGGGCCTTTTCGAATGGTTGGTCATGCATTTTGGGTTGACAAATGCTCCCGTAACCTTCATGAGGCTGATGGACAACATCTTGAGGCCATTCACCAACTCATTTGTAGTAGTGTACTTGGATGAAATCCTGATATTCATCCAGACTTGGGAAGAGCACCTCCACCACATCCGACAGGTCCTCCAAACACTGTGGAAGCACAAGTTGTGTGCCAATTTGGACAAGTGTACTTTTGGCATGACCCAGGTTTAGTACATGGGATACATCATTGATGAGTGTGGGGTACTTGTGGATCCAACCAAGATCCAAGTCATTTGGGATTGTGGATCCAACTCGCATGTACATTGCATACATGGGTTTCCTTAAAGTAAGGATCGTGTCATACCGACTTGCCTATATTAATACTTGTGTGTACCTTAATTCGATGTTAATAAAATATAAAACAAGATTAGTCCAGATCAGTTGAGCCATTAATCATAACTATCTCAACTGTCTCAACCATCCTAACCTTCGAAACCTCTTCATTTGTGCCTGTATAAATAGAGGGCTTGGGATGGGGCTAATATATCAATTCTAGAATAGCAAAGTTATGTTGGTGGTATGCCTTCAAACATCTTGGTGTAGTAGAACTCAGTGTCCTTGGTTTGCAGAAGGAGAACTTGTTTCAAAATTTGGGTTGTAAGCTAACCATTCTTTGTTTATCAATAAAGAAAGTTCTTCTTCCAATATTGTGCACTCTCGTATAAGTTGATTATTGAATTATCTTATAATTTCGTTATGAACATGTTTTTCATTAACCATTGATATACATATAATATATTTGCAGGTAGAACTTGTTCTTGCAGGTGATTGAAGAATCCCTAGAAGTTGTGGAAGCAATTGGAAGAGGAGAAGAAAAGGCTTGGATCAACCGTCATAAACTAGGTTTGAAAAGTTTTCTTCCTATTCCTATTTCAATTCCTACATAGCTAATTGTCTGCAAATGTAGCTTAGTAAGTTTGTAACCCTAGAGACCCTAGGTTATAAGGGTGCATTTTCCTGAAAAATAGAACTCGCGACTCTGCTGGGGAATCTAGCCTGCTGTGGGTCCTTCCTTTAGGATCCCTGACCAGTCTTTGACTCTTTTTTTTTTATTTTGGTTGTGTTTTGTTTTCTTTTTTCCTTTGATTTGTAGTTTGGCATGTTCAGATCCTGTCTACTAGTATAATTTTTCTTTGAAAAAAATTAGCAGTACATGCGGGTTGCCTTGTTAACAGTCGTGTGTGTCACCTTATACACATGGGTTGCATTCTAGACAGTCGTGTTTCATATGCGGGCTGTCCTTATAGATAGTCACATGTTTCCTGTATCTTTCTTTGGGTTCATTAGGGTTTTCTTGTCCCCGTCTTTTGGCATTTTGATTGCTTACGAGGGTTCTATTTCTGACATGACACTGTGAGTATTGGGTCTATAAATCACACTGTGCTTGATCTTTCAAGTCCTTGGGTTTGAATTTTCTTCATTTGTGAGTGTTGTTGATCCTCCTACTTGGATTTTGGGTTGAATTCTTGTGTTCTAGGTCAGTGATCAAGTTCTTTAAATACTTTATGCTCTGCACTATTGATTGTAGTATGAGTTTGTCGTTCTCTTTTTGTGGATCTAGTAAGCTTTTGAGTTTGTTAGTTCCGCCAAGGTTAGGTTTTATTCCATTTCTTCTTGTTGGTTGAAGTGTGTTGCTTTGGGATCTTCTTTACATCATTCATTGTCATATGCTTAGATTAGTCAAATTTACCCAAGTTTGGATTTATAATTTTTGAAAAGAAAAGACAAAATTTTATACTTTTTTCATTAGGTTGCATCTAGTAAGATTTTCGTTATTTTGAAGAAAAATAAAAAATTGAAAGTCTTGTAGTTTCTCATGCTTAGTTTAAATTCATTAGCTTTCATTTTACAAGAAAAGAAAAAGAAAAATTGGCATAGTAGTTGCAATTTTCTTTGAAAATTTTATTTTTACATCATTTCTTGTTTTCTTTTGCTTAGTCCATAACACCATACAAGTTTCATTCCATCTGACTAATAACAACCAACTAAAAAGAACGAAATAATTAAAAATTATTAATAAGTTTTCTTTTTAGGCTCTTACACCAACTAGCTTAGGCTAGACTTGTGGACTAGGTAGTTTTAACTGTCCATAAGTATTTGACTTCAGACATAGTTGGCCAATCACTAGGTAAATCCTCCTCTATATTGAGTGCATATGGGAAGCTCCTCTCACACAGGAGTTAAGCATGAGGACGTGTGAGGACCTGGACTTAGGAGATAACCCTCTGATTCCTTGTTCGAGCATAGATCAGGATTTTTATGCATCTGGGGACTTCTATCAATACCACCTCTTGGGCCCCATGCGGTTCTGGTGTTGATAGGGTTTCAATATTTTCTACCCTGTCCATGTGTATGAATCAGGCTTGTGACTATCCCCCGAGACTCTCAGTGTAGTTTCGGTAGCCGCTTAGTCTCTTTAACATTAGGGATCATACACAGGTATACAGGAAGGCTATTTTTGGTTTACCTTGGACGGGCTTGGAAGGTAACCCCGGTAGAAGGTGTGGGAGGCCGGTTGGGTGATTCCTCTTCTTGCGCCTGAGAACATATATAGGGATGCTAAGTAACCATCTATTAAATTTATTCTGGAAGGCATATCTTATACATGTTTGTCTGTTTGGCTTTAGAAAATTTTTAGTGAGTGTCGTGTGGTTTGTCTGTACTTAGTTTTCATTTAGGAGTGTGTGAGTAAAAATTTTAGTTGTGGAGGACCAACCTTTTCGTAGGTCAATAGGGTTGCAAAAACTTCCTCCATATGATATAGTGGAGCCTCCATTTCCCCCTGAAAGGCAGATACTAGGTCTTGAAGGTTCATTTGAACCAGTAGGAGTTAGCGAAGTTCCAGGTGAATTGAAACTTAGGAGTAATCAGGTTGATACAACTGCAGCAGATATTGAAGACTTGTAGGCTGATGAGTTTGCAAGGAATTTTAACCCGCCTCTTACTGAATTAAGAGATCCTGTGATCATCCAAGTTATTCTTCTTGATTTACCTATTATTGGTGTTCCCATGAGCAGCATTATGGCTAGCTCCGAAGAGGGTATTTCTACCCCCACTTCAGCTGCTTTGGCTGGAGGAGTACCAACTCCCCCAGTTGGTACTCCAAGACCAAATGCACCTATTGTATTGTTATCACCAAGTAGTCAGGTTGTCCAACCACTGACTTCCTCTAATGTAGTGGGTCCTTCTAGTGGGGTTGTCACTGGGATTCCCAGTGCACCTTTTGCTTCACCCTCTTTCATGCATACTGCTCAGAGTGGCCCAAGTGGATCCTCATTGTTTTTCTAGGGTTTCCCATGGAATGCGGGGCACATTCCCCCATCCACTCCTTATGTAGGTCCTACACTTGCATATGTGGGCATGCAATTTGGAAATACAAATGCTTATGGACAAGGTTTCCAGACACCAGTTTCATCCCCTTTTACGAGATCTCCCATTTCAATTTTTAGAGGAGGGATACTTGTTCTTGTCTTTCAGACCCCAGTTTCATCTGGGGTGGCTCAAACCACTTACAATACTCCACACACGAGTAATACATTGGATTACAGATGGAATACATTTCAAATTAGTCCAACTACTTCACAACTGGAGGATGGGGGAAACACCACCTTTACGTTTGGGAACCAAGGGGCAAGTCCTTCTACCTCCCAGACTCAAGCTTTTCAAGCTCTGGTTAGGCCTAAACTTTCCTTCCTGGTAACTTTAAAGTTGCCAGACTTGTTTAAGTTAATGAATGACCCCGTTAGGCATAGTGCCACATTGCCACATGTTCCTAGCAAGTTACCCTAGGAAATTCCCAAGTTTGAGGGAAATTTTGGTGAAGACCCTGGTGCCCATATCACAACTTTTCACTTGTGTTTTTCTTGGAATGCATTGAACGATGATACAGTTCCATTGAGTATTTTCCAAAGAAATTTGACTAGTGTCGCAGCAAAGTGGTATATTGAACTTCCCTTTGCTGCTTTTGATAGTTTTTTAGACTTAGCGAATGTGTTTCTTAATCACTTCCATCTTCATGTCTGGTATGATGTCAGAACAGACCTATTGTATACCTTTCAGCAAGACAAAGAACGACCTATCTTGGATCATATCCAAGAGTTTCAAAGATGGAAGAGGCTTATAAAAGCCACCATACCCACCAAGTTCTTGTTAGAGTGGTTCCTAAAATATTTATTACCTTATATATCTAAGGATGTATCCACTTCGAGGGTGATCACTAAAGAAGAGGCCATCCTCAGGGCCTAGCAAATGGATTTGATATATCCTCAATCATGGATATTATATGAAATCATACATGAGGCACCACAGTCTACCCATAGTGTTGAGAAACCCAAGCCTGAACACCATGCCGATGGTGTGGTTGGTTTGTTTAATTCTCCCACTGTCACAATCATTGGCCAAGAAAATCCACGAGTTGTCATTGAAGCAATCCACAATGGAGGTAGCAAAGTCTACCACCCCCTCCACCCAAAATGAAAATTTCTTTATAGAATCTTCCCATAAGGACAATCAACAGCCCAGTGGGAAAAAGAAGAAAGGGAAGAAGGGTGAGGGAAATCAAAACAAGACTAAACCCACAAATGATGCTGATGGGGGTAGAAAAGATAATAAGAAACTAAATTTTCCTTGAAAGTTGTGTTAGGGAGATCACTTAACTCATCAATTCCCCCTTATTGACCAAGATCAGAAGTTGCTTAAAAACCAACAACCGACTGTCCTAAAGGATCAATTTCCCCAAGGATAGAACACATCTTCTGTTTCTAATGTAGCTGGGGGAACTCCTAGTGCCCCTCCTGATCAGAACTACATCAATATGGTACGATCTAGTTCTTTTCTCTAGAAAAGAAATAAAAGTTATGAGATTGAGGCTCATGAGAAGGGTAAGTATGTTGGTGAAACCTCTAACCCTCTTATGATAGAGAAACCTGTCGACCCAATGCCTAGAATACTGAAAGGTGTTTTTAAAAAGGCATTTCACAATACAAATTCTAGGGTTGCTTCTAAATATTCCATGGTAGAATATTTGGCCCAGACCTCGTGTGTGATGTCAGCATTGGAACTACTTCAGATTTGTCCTGCTCAATAGGATTCCCTCTTAACAGGTTTAGGCACCATGGATTCGTCGAGCCTCATGGCGAAATTTAATATGTCAAATGTTAATATGCTCCTACTGTATCATGTGGCTTTATCAGTAGATGTCTTTCATGGCGGAAAAACCATTAGATGTACAGTTGTTGACGAAGGTGCTTCCACATGTGTTATGTCTCTTTCTTGCTGGAAGGCTTTAGGTTCCCCATAGCTAGTTCCGTCAAATAGATTACTTACTGCTTTTGACGGGAGGTCTTTCCGCCCACATGGTATCCTAATAGCTTTTGAGATTAAGCTGGAAGGGAAAGCAGTGTCTGTTGAAGTTGAGGTGATTAATGCTCCTTTGGACTATAACTTGCTTTTATAGAGAAGCTGGACTTACGCCATGTATGTGATTTCCTCGGCTATTATTCAGGTGGTTGTGTTTCCACACAAAGGGAATTTGGTTACTATTAACCAACTCATTTTCACTCAAAAGGGACATTTGGAAACTAATGAGTCAACTATGCCTTTGGTTGATCATATTAGGCCAACTAATGAGAGCTTGGGTGATCGAGGAGGATATTGGTGGCCACCCACCTATTCCACTTGGACCCCCACCATTGTTTCTTTTCCATTTTCCTTAATTGTAGCACAATTTACTATTTTTGGCACTTTTTAGGCCCTAAACTTCCGGAGCCATTATGAGGCCCTAAACGACGTTTTTTCGGCATCGAATGGTCGAGAAAATATGAGTCCATTTCGAATTAATATTTGTCATTTATGGATGTTGACCTTGAATAGATATTTCTAAATATGTATCATGCACGTCAAACGAAGGTAGTATGCCAAAGTTACGATGCTAGGAAATTAATGTACCAAGTTACCCAACGGGGCCCACATTCTGGCATTTCACCTCCTGGGGTTAGGTTTTTGGATGTGTAGGGTTTCCATTGTTTCTCAATAATATATAGGCCTTCAAGACTCATTGTAACACAGAGTTTAGAGGCATGTATCTACCACATCTCTTCTCAGAGATAAGCTACCAGCACTCTAGCTAGTTTATTTCCATTCTATATGTAAACAAGTTTTAGTTCTTTGATTAATGAAATGAAGTGTTATTTATGTTGCATATTTGTTTCTATGGTTGTTTGTGTATTCTGTTGCATTCCTGCATAAATATGGATCTGTGGTATTAGAGCAATCTACTCTTTCTCGATCCTTCTTTGCATGTCGCCAACGAGGGCGAGGTATAACGAGTTAGGGCTCGATCTGGTTGAACCTTTGCAAGATCAGCCTCACAAATCCTGACGGCCTCCCAGGAGGGATGAAAAGAAAGATGAGGGCACAAAATATCCTATAAAAATGTTGCTCAAGGAGGCCCTTGAAAAACAAAGGAACGTTATGATGGATAACTTCTCCCAAATCCTTCAACGACTTCCCACTGGTGGTGCATCTGCATCTAGCAGCCACTCTGGAGGTGAAACCCCTTTTAAGGTATAGGTAAACTTCGACATTCCCATATTTGATGGCCAAATAGATGCATATGCCATAGATATATGGTTGAATATATTAGAAGGATATTTCTTGGTTCATGACTTTTTTGACAGGGAAAAGATTACTTTTTCACTACTCAAAGCCACCCCCAATGTCAAGGATTGGTGGGAAACCTACTGTGAGAGAAAGGACGAGGAGGAATCCTCTCTGTTCTTAGTCGTACCCACCTGGAATTATTTTTGAGATGCCATAAAGGGACAATATTATCTCGTGGGGAGCTATGAGGACAAGTACATACAATGGACTATGCTACGACAGCAAAGAGATCAAGATGTGCATGAGTTGACGAATCTGTTCCATACCCCACACACCAAGTTGGGTATGAAAGATTCAGAGAAACATAGTTGTCTGCACAGATACAATCAGGAGGAAATGGAGTTCCTCGACATCTCCTCGCTTGGTATGGCATACGGGTATGCTGTAGAAATTGAGCAAAAATCCAAACAGAAAAAGCGGGACTTTGGACCTGCAAATCAAAAGCAAGTGAAAGGTACCCCCAAACCATAGAACCAAGGACACAACCAAGGCATGGTGACTCAAGACAATTTTCTAAAGCTGCAAGCAAAGAGAAACACTACAAATCCTAAGAAGGAAGTGTGAAAGTGGCGCGAGTTCCATAAGAGCCCCACTCATAACACAAATGAGTGTTGGGCCAAGTAGTCACTGGTGGTTGAGATAAAGGCTTCCGAACAGATGCATACTCTGACACTGAATCAGAACCCGAGAAGGGGAGTGACAAAGGGAAGAATATTATTGATGCAGATCCCAAAACCACCATTGCCACCATGAAGATCCAAAAGGAAGTACCAGAAGATTCATAGGAGGAGGAACATCTTTTCCACTCCCAGATGTGGGTAAAGGGTTCCCTGCTACAATTCATTGAGCCAAAAGAGCCTCATTTCAGCAGAGTTCATGAAGCTGTTGGGTTTTCTGACCACAGCACACCCGCAGCCGTACACCATCGGGTGGCTTTACCAAGGGCTCGATCTTCGTGTTAGCCAGCAGTGTCACCTTCCCTATAGCATCAAGCCCTTCATCGATGAGGTATTATGTGATATTTCTCCTTTTGATGTTTGTAATGTATTATTAGGTCAACCATACTTATGGAAGCGACATGATATGTATGAGTCCCGACCTCGCGTTGTTATTCTTACGTTGGGAAATAAATTGTACAGGATACCAGAGGTACCACCGCCGACCGCTATCTCTTTGGTTACTACAAAATAATGCAGTAAGCTCATTTCCAAAATCAAGAAATTTGTTTTCTTGATGATTTGCCCTCAAGGAAAGAAGAATATCATGGCCACGAACTCCAAACAGGGCCCCTCCACACGAAAACAAATGGACAAATTCGTGGAGGAGTACCGAGACATATTGACCTCACCCACAGGGGTGCCTCTGCACTGTTAGGTCAAGCACCCCATCGATCTAACACCAGGTGTGCCGCTGTCCAATGGAGCAATCTATCGATGATTTGTTCTAGAGAATGATGAAATCAAGAGGCAAATTCAGGAGCTTCTACAGAAGGGTCACATCTGGCTAAGTTCATCGCCATGTGGGAGCCTGATCGTGTTGCTACAGAAGAAGGATGGGACTTAGAGACTCTGTATTGACTATCGGGTGCTGAACAAGATCACTATCTAGAATAGGTACCCGATCCCATGGATTGATGACCTCCTGGACCAACTTAAAGGGAAAAATATTTTATCAAGATTGAATTCAATTCTGTTAGAAAACAGGACCGTAGAGAAATAACAGATATACAGTTAAATCAATAAACAAGATGCAAAACGCATTAAAACATTATAGAGAGACACAGATATAATGTGGTTCACCCAAATGATGGGCTACGTCCACAAAGAAATTGCCAGTCCTTTTATTACAGTCCAGAAAGATGAAGGGATACACCCTGCAGCAAAACCACTGCACTTCCTCTTCATGCTCTCATAGTCTCTCTTCCAATACAATACAATACCATACCATGCTCAGTCATTTTACAATGCTTTCTTTTATAGGGGAAATACAATGGGAAAATTCTAGGGTTAACCCAATACCATGGGTTTCCAAAACTGTTGGCCAACACATATCCCAAAACATTTTCTTGAGGGCTCCACCCCCGAACCCCCGTTTCTCGAGGGTGCTACCCCCAAACCCTCGTGACTCGGTGGCGCTACCCTCAAACCCCTATGTCTCGGGGGCGTTTCCCCTGAACCCCCTTTTTTGGGGCACTTCCCTGAACCCCAAGGCCGGGGGAATGAGTGTAGAGTACTCCTGGGTTACAATCAAAACTGAATAATATCTCTGGATATGGAAGATTAGGCTCCACAACCAACAAAGTCTGGGTATCACCAGGTACCGATCGAACCGACCGATGTGTGGAAGACTACCTTCAAATCCAAGCAGGGCCTTTTCGAATGGTTGGTCATACCTTTCAGGATGATGAATGCTCCCGTAACCTTCATGAGGCTGATGGATGACATCTTGCGGCCATTCACCAACTCATTTGTAGTAGTGTACTTGGATGACATCCTGATATTCAACTAGACTTAGGAAGAGCACCTCCACCACATCCGACAGGTCCTCCAAACACTGTGGAAGCACAAGTTGTGTGCCAATTTGGACAAGTGCACTTTTGGCATGACCCAAGTTTAGTATCTAGGATACATCATTGATGAGTGTGGGGTGCTTGTGGATCCAACCAAGATCCAAGTCATTCGGGATTGGCCAGCCCCAACTACTCTAATAAAGCTTCACAATTTCTAGGTCTTGCTAATTTCTACCATAGGTTCATGTTGGGATTCTCTCATATCACTTGGCCCTTGAGTCAATTCACCAAAGGAGGAGCGATAGAAAAAATATTCTGGTCAGAAAATCAACAGAAGTCATTTGCAGAATTCAAACATCGCCTCTGATGTGCCCGAGTGCTCAGATTACCAAACTTGCAACAACCATTTGAGATCGAGAAAGATGCCTCTGACCATGCTATTATGGAATTCCTTACTCAAAAAGGGAATCTAGTGGCATATCACAGTGAGACACTATCCGACACAGTCCGCAAATATCCCACTTATGACAAAGAGATGTATTCCATTGTATAGGCTTGCAGACAATGGAAGCATTACATTTTGGGGAATGAAATGATCATCCACACAGGCCACCAACCCCTACAATTCATATAGATACAATGGAATTTATAGAATGATCACCATCATAAGTGGTCCACATATCTAAAATAGTTTCATTTGAACATCAAGTATAAGAAGGGAAGCACCAATAATGTTGCAGACTGCCTCAGCCGACCACCAATCATGGCGATAACCACCGTGCTCAACTCTTGTGGGAACTAGACTTCTGATTGGCCGATTCTCTACAAGAGCAATCCAGAATTCAGCCACATATAGGATGTTCTTAGAGGGAAACCAAGTTCCAAATTTTCACCTCCAGGATGCACTACTATGTCACATGGGACACCTTTGTGTTCCTTCAAGCGAGCGTGCCAAGATGATTTGGGAAGCGCACTACATTCGAGTCGCTGGGCACATTAGAGGAAATTTCAACTCAAAATGGGCCTCCTAAGGAAAATTAATAAAATAATAGTTAAAATAATAAAATAATATTTATTAATTTTGGTGGAAGAAAAGAAAAAACTACTTTTTTGTTCATATTTTCGACATATCTCCCTGTGTTTTTACTCAAATTTTGATCAGGATAGCTCATTGGATGCAAAATTAAATTCCACATCCAACAAATACCCACTCAACATAATTTTTATGGGCCCCTCTACCCCAAAAACAACAAATACGTGAAAAAACATGATGATGATGTCATCATCACGTTTTTTTAGGTATTTCTTGTTTTTGGGGGTAGTGGGGTCCGTCAAAAGTATGTCGAGTGGGTAATCATTGTATGTGGAATTTAGTTCTACATCCAATGAGATCTCTTGATTGAAATTTGAGTAAAAACACAAGGAGATATGTCGAAAATATGAACACAAATAGTAGTTTTTTATGATACCTATCCCCAAATTTATATTAAAAAATTGTTTTAGAGGTGCTCCCTTTTTGAATTTTAAAGAATTTTGATTGGCTAATATATGATGACATGGAATTTCTATTATTTTTGGAAGGCCCATTTTAAATTGAAATTTCCTCTAATGTTTCAAGTTCGAGAAAACAGTGGCAGTACTGCAGAAGTATTTCTATTGGCTGAACCTTCGACAGGACATCATGAAGTACATCCGATCATGAATTACGCTCCGCCATTGCCAAACCGTCCATCAATAAGAAAGGCCTCTATATGCCATTTCCTACACCTAGTTGTACTTGGGAATCCATATCCATGGATTACATGTCAGTCCTTCCTTCTACTAAGAATGGAAACGAATGTTTGTTCTTGGTTGTCGATAGATTCTCAAAGATGGCCATAATGGCTGCCTGTAAGAAGAATATCACAGCAGAATCTACTGCTAAAATATTCTTTGAACGAGTGTGGGTATACTTTGATATCCCACAGTCTATAATCTTAGATCGAGATAGCAGGTTCCTTAGTACATTCTATTCTAGCCTATGGTCAATGCTAGACACCAAGCTCACAAAGTCCACAACTTTCCATCCCCAGACTAATGGCCAGGAAGAGGTCGTCAACATAATGATCGTACACATTTTGCACATGTACAACTCAAAGCATCCACACACATGGGATGAGAGCCTCCCCTATGTACACCATAGCTATAATTGGGCCCTCCACAACTCAACTGACCACAGCCCCTTTCAGGTGGGCTTGGGATTCTAGCCACTATGTCCCATTGACGTAGCCATGCCATTTGTAGCTACTCAGGTTGATTCAGCTCATGTCCAGTCTGAATTTTCCAAGGCGAAAAAATTCGTTGAGTGCATTCAACACATTTGCTAATAGGTTCATGACATATTGGACAGATCCAATGCTAAGTACAAGTAGTGGCATGATCAGCATTGGGTGCAACACAACTTCCAGGTGGGCGACAAAGTGTGGCTACAATTGTAGAAGGAGTGCCTCACTGGACCCCACCGTAAGCTTCTCCTGCTCTGATATGGGCCATACACCATCAACAATATTTTTGGGGACAATTCCTTCAAGCTTAGTATTCCACCATTCCTTGGTCTGCACCCAGTGTTCAATGTGGACCACCTCGCCCTACTTTCCACCTCTTTTGGACACATCAGATGCAGCAGGACAACTCACACCAACAGAGTTAAACCCCAACTGCAAGGAACAAACCACAATTGAGTGGATTATGGACACACAAATAAATAACACTCGCTAGCAGAAGATCCAGCTATATCGAGTTGTCAAAGTAGGCCAACTCCTTCACTAGGGAAAGTGTCTCACTAGGGACTAGGTTCAGCAGAAGTTTCCTCATCTCATGGAGGAACTCAATGCAATGGGGACCATTGCTTCCTAAGGGGGGAGGAATGATCCAAGAGGATATTGGTGGCCACCCACCTATTCCACTTGGACCCCCACCATTGTTTCTTTTAGTTTTCTAGTTTCCTTAATTGTAGCACAATTTACTATTTTTGGTAGTTTTCAGGTTCTAAACTTCCAGACCCGTTTTGAGGCCCTAAAGGACATTTTTTTGGCATCGAATGGTCGAGAAAATATGATTCCATTCCAGACTTGATATTTTTCATTTATGGATGTATTCCTTGAATATATCTTTCTAACGATGTATCATGCTGTTGATGTATTTGTAACTTCAGAATGTACCGATCCGTATTTTGTTATGTATTGTAACCTGATATATATTTCATGATGTATTTGTAATGTACTTGAGTCATGTCATACCCCGATGTTTATTCCGGGAAGTTTCTATAATGTAACAAGTCATGTCAAGTCAATGTGGGTAACCCTCCTATTGGTCAAGGGTTAAAGTCCCCATAGTTATGGGGCCCTAGGGTTATTAGAATATCCTAGAGAAGTCGACCCTATGTGAGTCATTTTAAGTTGGGGCAATAGTCCCCACGATTGTGTTAAGGATAAATCTCCTCGTTGGTCGGAGGAGGAAAAGTCCCCACAAGTTGTGGGGCACTAGGGTTATTAGACACTCCAAGAGATGTCAACTCTAGTAAGTAATTGTTAAGTGAGGTGGACATGTTGGAGTGGGTTTCAAGTGAATGAAAGAATATAAATAGAGAGTAAGCCTCTCTATTTATCACACACACACTCACTCATTGGGGCACATGAGTGAGAGAGAAAAGTTGCTGGGACAAGAGAGAGACTGCTGTTGTCGAGAGATCATGTTTATGTTTTTGGGTTTTACTTTTGCTGTTGATTCTATCTCTGAGGAAGTTGCAAGGTTTTAAAAATTGATGGTTTCCCCAAGGATAAACACTGTGTTCATTGTCTCTTGTGTTTGATTGTTGTGCTTGTTATTCTCTCAGTTAAAGATCCTAATATAATGCTAGCTTAATGTTAAAAATCTAAAATGGTATGAGAGCTAACCTGAGAAGAAGACATTGTGCAGCTACAGAAGCTAGCGATTCTTAATTTTTGGGTCTCTCTCCTCAATCCATCAGCAAAAGTATGCTAGGCTAACTCTCCATTGAAGGGTGCATCTTTCTGTCAAAGTAGAATTCAATTCTAAGCATTTTTAGTTTTGGTGCGGGAAATTAGAGCTTCTTGCAAAAGAGGAATTTTTGAGTGAGCCTAGCATAGGATTTCTCTCCTCATCAAAATCGAATTTTAGAGACTTGGATCAATATTTTTGGTTGGGTGAAACTCCGGGAAAGTCAAACCCTAATTTGACCCCGAGCTAGAAAAACCCTAAATACTAAAACTGCTAAGTTTTGGTACATTTGATATATCCCAAGATTGGAAATGGATCAGGAGCTGAAACTTGTCGAGGTTGAATATACGATCAATATTTACACTATGTCCAAAATTCAGCTTTAGATTCACTATATTCTGGGAGCTATGATCCCTCCAAGTTAGGGTTCCAGCCTCTTCCAGAATTCATCCCTAAACAAGAAACCTGGGGAGAATTTCTATATCTTGGGCTGAAAAGGTCCAAATGATATTTTTGAAGATGTTACAGAAAGGTAACAGAATTTTATTTCTATGGTATAAGGTTTAGACTCAGAAGATGAAACAGTGACATGTGGAAGTCCATACAACTTCGCTTTTGGTGAAACAGGTCACCTTGGGAAAATGATCATAAGTCCCAATTGGTGAAACCAATTCTGATGAAACCTATGGTTTTTAATCAGGGACATGCTAGGATACCTCAATTAGAATTTTTAGACACTATATAGGATTAATTTTGGAGATACCGCAGAAACAGTAATAGTCATTTCTGCAGAAGAAATTGGAAAACTAGGGCTTCCTGTTCCGGGAGCTTCCCTCCACTATTTTCAGAAAAGGAGTACATTGGACAGTTCAACTTGAAGAGATCTATTTTTATATCCAATCATATCTAAAATATTCCAAATTTTTAAAATTATGGTTTCTTTGACAAACCCTAGATCAGCCAGCTCCGGAACCAGGATGGACACCTCAAATCGGTAAGATCTAATCTTTTGCTATTTGCATTTGAGGTTATGATTTCAAAGTGATCTATCACATCAGCTTCCAATCATGGAAGTATTTGATCTCTCTGAAGAAAATAAATTAGACACCTACATGAGTAGAGAGGTTCTAGTTTTAGAGGGAGATGAGGCTAAAAGCCTTACACCAGAAGAACTTGGTCAAGGCCAAGAAGATCGTTGTTGATTCAATCATGGATCACTTTATACCACAAGTGTCTTCCCTAAAGACACCAAAGATATTTGATTCCTTGACCAAGCCATTTGAAGGGAAGAACATAAATCAGAATATGACCTTAAGAAACTAGTTGAAGAATGTGAAGATTCAAAATGCAGAGACCATACAGTCATACTTTACAAGGGTCTCTTAAATCAAAGAACAACTTGAAGCAGTAAAAGAAGAAGTGAAGAATGAAGAAGTGGTGATAACCACCTTGAATGGCCTCCTAGGATCATGAGATTCATTCATTCGAAGAATGTGTGCTAGAAGGAAGTAATTACTTTCAACAGACTTTGGGAAGAGCACACACAAGAAGAACATCAACTAATAATAAGAGAAAAGAAGATGGTAGCAATTGAATATCAAGCTCTCACCATCCAAAGAAGATCCCTCAAGCAATGAGGAATATGAAGAACTCAACTCTTGAAGAACTTCTTATCTGCCTTAGAATTTGGATAAGAAACGATGCTATTATGAATGAAGAAGACGATGAAGTTGAAGGCTCAATAAGGAGTCCACCCATGAAAGAAATAAAGATAAGTATTCAATTGTCATTTCATGATATTGTTTTGTTATGCATTTGTTTATATTCAGTTAATGTATTATGCATGATAGAATGTTTGCATTAATGACAGTATACTACGAATATGCATGTGATGGGTAAGTAGATCATGGTTCTATACAACTCTCCATTTCTACTTATCTAGAACGAAATATCTTTGCTGACATATTGGATTAGTGCACAATCTCAAGGTTGTCCCGGTAGAGATGGAAGGCATCTAGAAAAGTTTCTGTGAGATATGGATGAATGTTGTATTGGCTAAAGTAGTTGCATGATCGTATATTTATGCATAAGAACTTGCGAGTATGAATATTCCTTATGAAAATTTTCTAACCATGCAAATGAATTTGACTTGTAGGAAAGATCGCATACATAATCGCCTACAAGAAAAGAAGAATGAGACTTGTTCCGAAGAACAAGTAACGACAGTTCAAGATGAAAAATAATATGACAAATGCAGTGACATCATTGGTGTAGAACCTTCCAAGAAGAAAGGGAAGAATATTTCAAGAAGAATGATGTCTAGGATGCAGTATCGATACATGGAGGGAAGTTCATAGTTCCGTCATGCAATAGATGGAAACATCGTGGGATACAAGGCAAGATTCATAGCACAAGGCTTCTCACGAAAAGAAGGCATATATTGCGAAGAGACATTTGTAGCCAGTGGGAGTTGAGACACATGATAGGCAAAATCATGTGTGCAAATGAAAGAAGACCCTATACGAGTTCAGAAGACACCCATGGGATAACACATACATGATGAACTTGATGAAGATCTGAACCTATGCTACAAGGTTGATAGAGGATGACAAGCTCACAAATGGGTGTGAGAAGAACTTTTGAAAAAGTTCAAGATCAGAGGATATTGGTATGCAGTGATCCTAGATGGATACATAGTTTATTAGTAGCAGAGGAAGCTACTTGTCACTCCAGTACATAATGTTTCAGTGCATAGAGTACAAAAGACAAAGTATGAGTATGATTCTCTGCTTCAGAGGGAGTGACTGGAGAAGATCATGAGGTTTGACATGGTACGACAGGATGGATAGATTAGTGATGACTCTAGGCTTTACTAAGAGTAAAGCGGATTCCAACCTTTGCTTCAAGGTTTAAGACAGAAGAGCAGTGATGCTCCTATTATGTGTCAATGCACTATTTTCTAGGCATGGAGGTGTGGACAAGGGAATTATGTAGTAGAGATCCTGAAGAGGTTCAGGATGATAGACTGCATGACCACACCTATGGCATCGAACTTGAAGCTATTGAGTGCTGCTTCATCAAAGTCAGTTGATGCCACTATGTATCGTCAGATGATTTGTTCCTTGATGTAACTGATGGATACAAGACCAGATACTTGCTTTGTTGTTAACACATTGAGACATGTTCACTTGATGGCTGCAAGTATTATATGAATCAGAAGATTAACCTAAAAGGTTATATGGATTCAGATTCGGTAGTGCCATTGATAGGAAGAGCACTTTGGGGTGCTTCTTCAGTATGAGATCATGTGTGTTCTCTTTATTGACAGGATGGAGTCCTACATGGCACTGAGTACAGTTGAGGAAAAAGATGTTTCCACTTGCTATTTGGGAGGTAGTATGTTTCCTTTGAAAACTACTATTTGATTTGCTTGATCTGACTTGCATTTTTGGTATGATGCAGAGAGGAGCAGTGAAGCTCCAATTTATGATACAGATTGAGATCTCTCAAAAGAGGGAGTTCTAGCATAGCTGGTGAGACAAGTTGTTTGAGCATAAATCCTGGTGAAGCTCGTAGGTTTCTCAGACATAAATAGTCCTGTAGGTTGTCCTTGGATGTAATCGGTCCAGGAAAAGCTCGCAGGTTATCCTTGGATGTAATCCGCCCTGATGTGATTCTATGCTAGAAATGGCCAGAGTGAAGTTTGAGTACTTCAGGGAGAATCTTGGTGATCTCCAGATCGAGGTTCCCTCCAAAGGGAATTGATGATTTCGTGTTCCTTTCTAACATGGTGGGAGGATTGGTTCCTTCCATGGTCAGATATAAGTGTTGCGCCCTTCCAACATGGTGAGAGGATTGGTTCCTTCCATGGTCGGATGTAAGTGCTGTGACATGGTGAAAGGATTGGTTCCTTTCATTGTCAGATGTATGTCATGATGTCACATCCAGTATGAAAAAGGACTGGCTCTGTGAAGACACATCTAGTATGAAAAAGGACTAGCTCTGTGTGGATGCCACATCCAGTATGAAAAAGGATTGGCTCTGTGAAGACACATCTAGTATGAAAAAGGACTAGCTCTGTGTGGATGCCACATCCAGTATGAAAAAGGAATGGCTCTGTGAAGACACATCTAGTATGAAAAAGGACTAGCTCTGTGTAGTTA
Organism: Pseudotsuga menziesii; assembly: GCA_001517045.1. NCBI lineage: Eukaryota > Viridiplantae > Streptophyta > Pinopsida > Pinales > Pinaceae > Pseudotsuga > Pseudotsuga menziesii. The sequence continues at coordinate 628,397 of LPNX010166182.1, forward strand.
CCACATCTAGTATGAAAAAGGACTAGTTCTGTGAAGACACATCTAGTATGAAAAAGGACTAGCTATGTGTAGCTGCCACATCTAGTATGAAAAAGGACTAGCTATGTGAAGACACATCTAGTATGAAAAAGGACTAGCTCTGTGTAGCTACCACATCTAGTATGAAAAAGGACTAGCTCTGTGAAGACACATCTAGTATGAAAAAGGAATAGCTTTGTGTAGCTACCACATCTAGTATGAAAAAGGAATAGCTCTATGAAGACTCATCCAGTATGAAAAAGGACTGGCTCTGTGTAGCTGCCACATCTAGTATGAAAAAGGACTAGCTTTGTGAAGACTCATCCAGTATGGAAAAGGACTGGCTTTGTGTAGATGCCACATCTAGTATGAAAAAGGACTAGCTCTGTGATGATCCATCCAGTATGAAAAAATATTGGCTCTGTAGATGTACATCTAGCATGAAAAAGGGTTGGATCTGTAGATATTCCTATGACGAGAAGAATCAAGAGATAGCACCAGTGATGATGATCCAGATCCAGTGATGATGTCCAGTGATGATGATCTAGATCAGTGGTGATCCAGATCCAGTGATGATGATCTAGATCCAACAGTGATGATCCAGATCCAGTGATGATCCATATCTAGTGATGATGACCCTGTGATGATCCAGATCAAGTGATGATCCAGATCCAGTGATGATGATCGAGATCCAGATGAAGATGACTTGAAGATGAATATGATTCGAAGATGAATATGATGAGAACTTGATGATGATTCAGATGATATAGAGAAGAAGACTTGTACTGATAAATTGTGTTAAGAGAATACCTTCCTAGTTAAGAGGGAGTGTTGATGTATTTGTAACTTCGGAATGTATTCATCCATATTTTCTTATGTATTGTAACCCGATGTATATTTCAGGATTTATTTGTAATGTACTTGAGTCATGTCATACCCCGATGTTTATTTTGGGAAGTTTCTATAATGTAAGAATTCATGTCAAGTCATTGTGGGTAACCCTCCTATTGGTCAAGGGTTAAATTCCCCATAGTTATGGGGCCCTAGGGTTATTAGAATATCCTAGAGAATTCAACCCTAGGTGACTCATTGTAAGTCGGGAAAATAGTCCCCACCATTGTGTTAAGGATAAACCTCCTTGTTGGTAGGAGGAGGCAAAGTCCCCACAAGTTGTGGGGCACTAGGGTTATTAGACACTCCTAGAGATGTTGGCTCTAGTAAGTAATTGTTAAGTGAGGCCAACATGTTGGAGTGGGTTTCAAGTGAATGAAAGAATATAAATAGAGAGTGAGCCTCTCTATTTATCACACACACACACTCACTCATTAGGGTGCATGAGTGAGAGAGAGAATTTGATGGGACAAGAGAGAGACTGCTGCTGTCAGGAGATCATCTTTATGTTTTTGGGTTTTACTTTTGGTGTTGATTCTATATCTGAGGAAGTTGTGGGGTTTTCACCATTTATGGTTTCCCCGAGGATAAACACTATGTTCATTGTCTCTTGTGTTTGATTGCTATGCTTTTTATTCTCCCAGTTAAAGATCCTAATATAATGCTAGCTTAATGATAAAAATATAACACATGCGCATCAAACGGAGGTAGTATGCCAAAGTTACGACCCCAGGAAATTGATGTACCAAGTTACCCAATGGGGCCCACATTCTGGCATTTCACCTCCTAGGGTTAGGTTTTTGGATGTGTAGGGTTTCCATTGTTTCTTAATAATATATAGGCCTTCTAGCCTCATTGTAACATAGATTTCAGAGGCATGTAGCCACCACATCTCTTCTCAGAGATAAGCTACCAACACTCTAGCTAGTTTATTTACATTATGTATGTAAACAAGTTTCAGTTCTTTGATGAATGAAATGAAGTGTTATTTCCACTGCATCTTTGTTTCTATGGTTGTTTATATATTTTGTTGCATTTCTGCATAAATATGGATCATTGGGGGTTCGAATGTATTCATCATTAATGGGAAAATTTGATATCCCAACCCCTATAAACTATCTAGGTTCTACTAGTGTTGGGAAGTCTATCATGACGGTTGTTGATAGAACGAATCCTTGGGTCCTTCTTTCCCGTTATGAACTTGAGGTTCCCTTATCGGCAGTGGAAGTAGCTTCTCAAGATGTTGTTAACACCACTGTTGATCCTATCCCAACTCCTTCTACAGTCTCAGAGGAGTTGGAAGAAGATTATCTGCCTTCTTGGGCATAAAACTCTTTATATTCTGATGACTGCTTAGACATGGTTTTACCTTCAGATGAATCCATTTTGGAAGCCATGAGTGGGGATATAAGTCCTACTTTCTTCCATAGCTATTTAGAATTGAGAACCAGGAGTTCAACATGAGGCTAGTGGAAGATGTTGGTACGTCAATTTATCCTTTGCTTAAGGAGGGAATTTTTGTTGAGGGGAATATGGAAATTTTTTCTACCATTCCTATCAATGTCTCTACAAACCCTGACATCATCAAAAACGTGCATATTGATGCAAACTATTCCTCAGAAGAGGTTTCCATATATACTTCCCTATTAAAGGAATTTCATGATGTATGTGTCTAGTCATAGTTACTAGGAATAGATCCATATATCGTTGAACATAGAATCCAAACCTATCTCAATTCTAAACCTATTCGACGAAGACTGAAGAAGTACTACGCTTTGGCTTGGTTCTTTTTCTTGTATGTATTTTAGTTACCTAGTTAGTGTTTCTTATATCATATGCTGGTTGTTATAGATGTCAGCCGAGTGGTTCGTAGGTTTTGATGGTACTAGTCGTCATACTTGTAACGTGGCTTTAGTCACGTGGGTCATCTATTCACCCTCAGGACAGCTAGTTGCCTCTCGAGGCACTTGTTTGGGTCCTACTACTAATCATGTGGCTGTATACAGGGTTGTTATTGAGTTGTTATGGGATTCCTTATCCCGTGGCATCACCCAGTTAGAGGTTAAAATTGACTCTCAACTCATGGTTTCTCAGCTCAATGGAGCTTATTAGGTGTGAAATCCTACCTTGTTACATCATTTTTTGCAGGTTAGATTACTTGAAAGAAATTTTGATTATATTTTATTTAATCACATTCCACGAAATGAAAATACAATAACTAATGCACATGCGAACTACATTCTAGATTGTCACTTAAAAAATATTTTGTAAAATATACATAACAGATACATTTGGAACACACTGTAAGTAACCAGGAATATATATATATATATATTCCTGGTTACTTACAGTGTGTTCCAAATGTATCTGTTATGTATATATATATGTATGTATGTAT
>LPNX010166182.1:632892-665748 GCA_001517045.1 Pseudotsuga menziesii
TAAAAATATGTCCATAGATAGGTCGAGTTTTGATCCGAAGATCCAGTCACAACTATATAAATATACACAATAGGATATTAACCCATAAAAATTTCTATAGATCTAGGCCTAATCCTCAGTATCCTCAACTGCAGCAGCCTCTTCAGCCTCCCTAAAAAAATAGAACGGCCCTGGTTACTCTCCTCAGTAGATGTATCCAGGTAGTTAGGATTCCTACTACAAACTCCTGCATGACTATAGAAATCCACTCAATCCGTATAGTGGGAACTCCTTGGGTCATCCTGGCTAGCTTTCCCTTAAGAAATCTGAGTATACCTTGGTCCCCACCCTATACTGTTTGCATAAACATCCTAGGGTGCCCATCAGGGAGTATAGGTCCAATATCTACATTTCAAAAGCATGTAAAATGGATTAAAACTCTTATACATATGTATATAATCTTATGATTAAAATTCATAAAAATAAAAAATAAAAACATAAAAATAAAAGTACCTAGATCTCCTCATGTAGGAGGAGATCGTTGTCTCCATGGAAATCCATTTTGGAGTATAGAAACTGCTCGAGAGCTAGCAACTGTTGCTCCCACCATACATAAAAGTCATGGTGGTATACACTCTGGACCGAGCCTCTACCACCTTGACAAAGGAAGACCTCTCCCCACCTAGTCAATCTTGGATGGCGAGGAGAAAATGATGGTAGTGTCACTGCAGGACTAAGGCAGGAACTCTCTCAAAGAAGAACAACACCAATATGCTAGAATATCCAAAGTTTTTCCGACATCCTCTCTTGCAGTCAGAGAGTTGATTCCTCATGATCGAGATCACACTCGAACACCAGTTAAAAAAAGTGCCCTTCACACACTCCACTACAACTCTCATCAGTGTCTGAGTGGCTAGATGCAACAAGGATGATCCTACAACCCTCACTATATTGCTCACCACTACCTGTAATGGGAAGCTGGTGGTGTAGACAATAGGGATGCATGTTCCCTTATTTTGAGTACCTGGTATGCATTAGGTGTCAACGTAATCCTGGACACTCATAGGGTCACCACCCCTACGTGTGCCCTCTAGGTTCATGGGCATACCCCTACGAGATAGCCCCATAATGAAGTACATGTCTTCTACAGTTCCCTCGAAGATCTCCCCTTGGAGACCAAAAGAACCAAGGTCATGGTCCTAATAGTTGATCAAATGCTCAAGCAGTCGGACATTGGCCCGCATACTAGATGTACAGAAGAACTTTAGTAAGCCACTTTGTTGTAAAACTTGCACAGTGTGGCCATCTTGTAGAGCATCGCAATCCATGTATTCATGTTCTCTCTCCCTCCACTCTAAAACCATGATTGTACCTTCCCAATTAACCATTATCGATCATTAGAATCCATTCAATTCCTTCCATTTTGGTCATATGATAAATTTATCCATGTCACGCAGAGCACGTGACTGTTCTTTAGGAATATTGTGTGTCATACATGGGTTTTTCTTGAGAAATTCGTACATAGAATGCATGCACGCAACTATTTAAGTCACATACCCATGTGTACTACATAACCTTCTTAGGGATTTCCCAAAACATCAATTTTTTTTGCATAAAAATAAAAATTAGAGTGGTTGAAATGAAAGAGAAGGGAAAGCTATCTAACTTGACACTTGCAGATTGAAAATTCATCCACTGATTTTCCCACACCGAGCAATTCAAGTTTGAGGTGAAAACTTGCCAAATTGCTAAAAGAGTCAAATAGTATGTTTTATTTTAGTTTTTGAGCTATATATAGAAAAAAATTCAAATTTTTGAGCTTCTAGTCTATAGTTTGAAAATTATTTTATAATTGAACTAATACCATGTCTTTTTCCCCAATGTAACAGGTTCAAAGTATTAAAAAGGGCGTTATCCACTCATATAGGGTAGGATTTTGTCTTCCATATGTCTTTATGCATCTATACCTTATCCACTTTTAACCCTAGGATTACCTCTTTGACCATAGACTATGGTTTTTAACCATTTTCACCTTGTCTACATCATTTTTCCTTCATGGATAGGGCCTTCCTTTTCATGGGTACACTAGTTAGAACACTTTACTGTCTTTTGGCACCCATGCTGCAATTGTGGTAGGTTTGCGGGAGCCTTCTTAATAGTTTTTCATGACAAAATGAGCCTTCATTTTGCATCTTTTTGCGAGATATCCATGTTTATAAGGCTTCTCGCCCTTATGGAGTTTCTTTAGGCCCAGGTATGACTCCTCAAAATAGAATTGACAGCTGAGTAAACTTGTCCATTCATGATCGTTAAGAATATGTGAACGGGAATCCACATTGGTGGTAGTTTATCACTTTTTCAGCCCATGTAGAATAATATGAAAAAGGAACACTCTCTTTTCTTCGGAATTGAGAAGAGTATTCTTAGGCATAGATTTATCACTTTTGCGGACATGAGGGACTAAATTTACGGAAAAGGAACACCCGGTATGAGCTTAGTTTTCTCTTTTTTGTGCTCTGGACCCAAACATGAAAAATATTCCGAGAGTACTTTATGTCTTTGTCATGCTCACAAAACTTAAGAACAAAGCATCAAGTTTACTGTTCTAAGCCCTATTTCTCATAATCAAATGGATCTTTTCTAGTGATCTTGCCTTCATGCACACTTGTAAAACTCAGGGTATATGCTACTTTTGAAGGAGAGTTGGGTATTAAATTGATCACATAGATCTTTGGACAAACACACAACTCACATGATAGATCACACAATTTACTTAGTTGTTGAAGAATGAAACAGTGCAAAAATGGCTTGCAGCTGTGAATGCTTTTCATTAATCAAAGAGTAATTAGATAGATAATTACAATGAAGTACAATGGCTTTAACAACCACAAGAAATTTGAATCCACATGAGGAATTTCGAATTGATTAGACTCTACTTGACTGTAGATAACCAAGACCTTGTCTAATTCACTATTGGAGGACTCAATAGTTAACTGACCTTGTCTAAACCATAACCGGAGTTCATCGGAGCTCTAAAACATAACTCAAGTGTTACATTCAGTGTTGAATAAGGTTAACTAATAGTGGTAGGTGAGAAATGAGCCCCACATGTGTTCAGTCAAGTAAACCTACCGCTAATTGAATGTAGAAGACTAGAACTGAATGTAACTAACTCCTAACTTAGCTTGACTAGTCATTAACTGAAGTGAACTGACCTTGGTTGGTTTTGGCACTCCCAGTGGCTTCCTAAATTGTAGGGATTGGTCTAGGAGGCTCCTAAACTGATGCAATCAAGTGCAATCAGTGGCAATGAGCCTCAATTAGTGTTCCCCACACTTTAGTAACTGAAACATGTGCCCCAATTAGGTCAAGTGGACTCAATGGTGTTAATGACTATAAATAGACTGGATGGACTCCCGATTTAGACATATGACCAAATTTGGACAAGGGAGGATTAATAATCCCAACACCCCCCCCTGAATGCTAACTTGGAAAATCTGTGGGCCTTGGTAACTAAGACCATATGTCACCCATTACATCAAGTAAAGTAAAGTAACTGCTCAAAAACAAGGTGCTGGGGAAAAACCACATGGGAAAAAATCCCCCCCTCTAATTAAGCAGGTAGAATTAGGATTAATATGGTTCTTCTGTGCATAGGTATCCTGGGGCCTGGCATGTGAACCTCTCCATCATTATGTTTGGAGGAATCTTCCTCTTTGGAAGAAGAATTATATGCTCAACTAAATCAGAAATATAGACAGCTGTCGGATGAAGAATGGACCCATGTAGAGCAACTGAAGTCAACTGAAAAGTGAGAAAAGGTTCTTGAGAATTCAGAGAATGTGAGGAATACTCAAGAAACTGATATGTTGCATCCATGAACAGCAAACCATGAGTGGTAAGAACAGCCCCAAGTGTTAGGAGTAGGTGTCCAGGCGGATGCAGAAAATCTTCCTCTTTACTAGTTCTGTGAGGAGATGAGCATGTGATCAATGGTAAAGAAGCACTGGGACTGTTGAGAGCAAATGCTTGAGCTCCATAGTCTGATATAGATTTTGAAATAGATAATGAATCACATAATAAAATATCATCAACCTCATGTGAGGAAACTAACACCAAATCCCCATCAGTAGTTTTGAAGAGAAAGTGCGGTACTTGATTTTTCACACCGGAATTGGTGAGAGCAGCTACAAGCATGATTGAAGGATTTTGGATTTTAAAATATGAACCAAATAATATCAGATCAAAAATTAAATCAGATCTAAATAGGTTCAAAACAGATCCAAAACTATGAAATGGAATCAAATCCCCAGCAACAGTTTTGTAGGAGACTTGTGGTACTTGTTTCTTCACACCTTTGATGAGAACAGCTACAAGTGGTACTGAAAGATTATGAATTTGATATATTAAACCAAGCAATATCATATCAGATATAAATAATATAATATCAGATCCAATAAGTTTAATATCAAATTCAAATAAATGGTTAACCGAGACGGTGGATGCACAGCTTTCTTCTTCTTCAAAATTCTGAATTTTGGTGCATGCAATCCTGCAGGAATTTGCTGGAAAATATAGATCATGGGAAGCGAATGGATCACTCTGGTAATCTGATATTTCTTCCAAAATATCCAAGGTATCACATATTTTCACACCAGCAGCAACATTAGAGGGAGAAAAATCAAATTTCTCTTCACTTTCGGAAGCAATTACTGGTAAATTTTGCACAGAATTTAAAGGAAAATCACCGGTGAATGTTTTCATGCAAGTGCCACAGAATTTTTCTTCAATATCAGATATTCAAATGTCTTCTTCTGTTTCAGAAATATGAGAATATGAGATATCAGAGATCTCATGAACTTCTGGAGCATCAGGAGAAGGAGTCATTGCATGGAGACTGTCTTCAATTCGAATTGACTGTGAAGAAGCTTCTGCTTCTTCTTTATCTTGAACAACTTCATCAGAGAGAGTGGAGGCTGAGATTTTTGGATCAAGGATGCTTATGGTGTTGGATGTTCTCTCCAAAGTGCTATTATGATCCTCATAAATCATTCCAAAGGTTCTGTCCAATCTTGTCCAGAGTTCCTTTGGGTCTTCAATAGATCTAATGAGGTAGCACAAGCTAGGAGAAAGACCTGTTGCTATTGTTCCAAAAGCTCCATCACTTTTATTCATCTAGTTAATCTTAATAAAACACTCTTTACTGAGCCCAATAGACACCCAACAGAGACCTTGTCTCATCAAAGATGAAATCATTTCGAAGTTGTACCTGCAAAACAAAAAAAATGATCCAGTAGGAGATCTGAGGAGGAGAAGTACCTTGTCCGCCGAGGCTCTGATACCATATTAAATTGAGCACATAGATCTGTGGACAAACAAACAACTCACATGATAGATCACACAATTTACTCAGTTGTTGAAGAATGAAACAGTGCAAAAATGGCTTGCAGCTGTGAATGCTTTTCATTAATCAAAGAGTAATTAGATAGATAATTACAATGAAGTACAATGGCTTTAATAGCCACAAGCAATTTGAATCCACATGAGGAAGTTTGAATTGATTAGACTCTACTTGAATGTAGGTAACCAAGACCTTGTCTAAATCACTATTGGAGGACTCAATAGTTAACTGACCTTGTCTAAACCATAACCGGAGTTCATCGAAGCTCTAAAACATAACTCAAGTGTTACATTTAGTGTTGACTAAGGTTAAATGATAGTGGTAGGTGAGAAATGTGCCCCACATGTGTTCAGTCAAGTAAACCTAGCACTAACTGAATGTAGAGGACTAGAACTGAATGTAACTAACTCCTAACTTAGCTTGACTAGTCATTAACTGAAGTGAACTGACCTTGGTTGGTTTCTGCACTCCCAGAGGGTTTCCTAAATTGTAGGGATTGGTCTAGGAGGATCCTAAACTGATGCAATCAAGTGCAATCAGTGGCAGTGAGCCTCAATTAGTGTTCCCCACAATTTAGTAACTGAAACATGTGCCCCAATTAGGTTAAGTGGACTCAATGGTGTTAATGACTATAAATAGACTGGATGGACTCCCGATTTAGACATGACTCCCAATTTAGACATATGACCAAATTTGGACAAGGGAGGATTAATAATCCTAACATTGGGTAGGTGGTAATTTAACCTTTTTCAAACCTTCCAGAATAAGTACGAAAAAGGTGTCCCTTACTTCTTCGAAAGCTAAGTACGAAAAATGTGTGCCTTACTTCTTCGAAAGCTAAGAGAGTTCTTTTGTGGTTTGTTTTATACTTTTCCGACCTCAGGAGACTAAATTGTACAAAAAATCACCCCCCTAGAGTCTTCTTTGGATTTTTTAGACTCTCAAAATATGAAAACACCTGCGAGCGTGTACTAGTCCGGGCTCATAAAATCCATGAATGAGTGACCTTATCAAGCATTATTCTCTCCCCTCTTCAAGATTGCCAAAAATGAAGAGAGACTTGAGTTGAGTTTCATGGACTCGTTAAAATTTAACAGGAAAGATAAGGAAGAAGTACTCTCTTTGGGTTGTAAACAATGGAAGCATGTCCTCCTTAAACATAGCACTCTCTGAACTTTCCGTTACTCATGTTTTAGTTTACACTTTCATTTCAGCTATTACTTCGATTTTTTAGTCCTCCACTTGTCCTTTATACATGGGGAATCTGATAATGTCTCCTACATGACAGACAAGTCTAGTTGTCCTATCTACAAGTTAAAATATGCCTTGGGTCATATCTGTGTCATGCTCACTATTCAAGGATTTATCCCTTCATATGATTATTATCCTAATTCCCATCATTTTCCTATCCGAGTATTACTTGTTTCTATCTTCTCGTATCCAGTTCCTAGTCACTCTTGTGATCTGTTGGAGGATTCATTGCCTTCCTCGTCACAACATGGTTTCTCATCAGCACTTCCTGAAGACGAATACCTAGAGTTTTGATGATGGTACCTTTAGGATTCACTATCATTATTGGTGAAATCCTTTGCTTCAGTTGTCAGTTTCACTCGTTGTTTGACATTCTATTGAGTTCCTTCCATGTTTGACTTCAACACATATATTCATATGGTAGGGATTGTACTGGTTCCTTTAGATTTCGATGAAGACCTTAGGTTCACATTTATAACCTAAGTTGCACAAGATTATGTTATGATCAGTTGCATAGTTTCCATATCTTGAATACTCATCATTGTATATTATGGCTTCGATCCACCTTTGTAATATACGTGGTCTTGTTACCCGTATCATACGATGTAATCAAATATTGTAAAGGAGATAGTGCTCCATTATATTGAACATGGCATCCTAAAATATGATTTTGTATATGAATTTTTATATGTATATGTTTCAGGTATCTTCTCTGCTGCCTTGGACACTTGATTTCTACAAGATTAAATATTATAATGTATTTTGGCCATCACTTCCCTCTGACCTCACACATTAGGGGGAATTTGTTATCATGTAAAATGGAACTTCTCCATCTGAGTACTGACATCCAATATGTCGGGACAAAAAAGGACAAACTGGATTGAAGTATCCAAAACACTATAGATGGGAATGATTGTTCATACATCATCTCTTGACCAGCTGAGTATATTTTCATTTGGATATTAGGATTGAACACGCAACTATTTTGACAGCAACCTACATGTCACACACGAGTATGTGCGTTGCAACTCGCGTGTACATTGCATACATGGGTTTCCTTAAAGCAAGGAGAATGTCATACATGAATTTCCTATATTAATACTTGTGTATACCTTAATTCGATGTAAAAAAATATAAAACATGATTAGTCCAGATTAGTTGATCCCTTAATCATAACTATCTCAACTGTCTCAACCGTCCTAACCTTTGAAACCTCTATATTTCCCCATGTATAAATAAAGGGCTTGGGATGGGGCTAATAAATCAATTCTAGAAGAGCAAACTTATGCTGATGGTATTCCTTCAAACATCTTGGAGCAGTAGAACTCAGTGTCCTTGGTTTGCAGAAGGAGTAATTGTTTCACAAGTTGGGTTGTAATCTCAACATTCTTTGTTTATCAATAAAGAAAATTCTTCTTTCACTATTGTGCACTATTGTATATGTTGATTATTGAATTATCTTATAACTTCATTATGAATATGTTTTTCATTAACCATTGATATACATATAATATATTTGCAGGAAGAACTTGTTCTTCACAGGTGATTGGAGAAGCCCTAGAAGCTGTGGAAGCAATTGGAAGAGGAGAAGAAAAGGCTTGGATCAACTGTCATAAACTGGGTTTATAAGTTTTCTTCCTATTCCTATTTCAATTCCTACATAGCTGATTGTCTGCAAGTGTAGCTTAGTAAGTTGGTAACCACAGAGACCCTAGGTTATAAGGGTGTGTTAACCTGAACAATAATTGATGAGTTTTATCCAACCAACAATTGGCATGTTGTCGAAATTCGACAAAGTCTAGCACTTCAACTGCTTTGACATGTGCAACATCAGTTTCGACAAGTTCGAACCTCAACACAACTGACATAAAAAAACCTCGACAGGTTTTACGCTTGACATACATCATCTTGACATGCCTTGTCGACACCTTTCAAACATCAACATAATGTCTCTGTATTTTAGTCATTTGTGACGATTGCAATTCTGAACCATTATAAATTCTTGTAACTGAATGTAACGGGTAGTCACCAAAGCATCTTAGCATCCTATATAAATATGTACATTATTATAACAATGAATGAACCTTCGTAGAGAAGAAGTAATAATTGAAATTGGTTTGAATTCTTTCATATTGTCTGCACGCATACCTTCTGTCAACATAGTGTATTTCCTACTTTCCTTGTTCTTTTTCTATGCTTATGCCATAACAGTGCTTGACTCATTCAGCCGAAGGTTGTCCCCAACATGCACCTAGGAATGACCTAGATCATTGTTATTAGAGCTTGATTTTGTTCAAAGCTTAAGTTAAGTCATCACTTCCATCGAAGTTATTTAACTTATGCATATTCAAACACGCTCGCAAAATCAACAACACAAGCATACACTTCCTTCAATTTCAAAAAATATGACTGAAGAAGCAGACAATAGACATAGAACTAACAAGACAAGAAAACTCATAGAAAAATCATTGGCTCACCAACGGACTTAAATGTTCTCCCAATTGAGAAATATTTTCATGCAAGTCGCTTCAAACTCCAGGGAATCTTTGTCGTGACCTCACTCTGATAAAATAAGCCCCTTCAAAGTGAAAATGGATATGGATATACCGAATCTTGAAGGCAAGATTGACGCCGAATCCATTGACAATTGGGTACAACAACTTAAATCTTACTACTCTGTGAATCAACTCTCAGAAGTAGAAAATATCACCGTTACATCCTTGAAGATGTCAACCTTTTTTACATTGCTGGTGGGAAATTTATCAGCAAAGATGGAAAAAGAAGGCGACCCCATAGACACATGGGTAAAAAAATTCAAACATGCCTCAAATGAGTTCTACCTGCAAAAATATCTTGAACAATAGTATACGAAGTGGCAACAACTAAGGAAATGGAAAGACTAGTCCATGCAGAGTTACACCAACGAGTTCTATCAACTCATGGCTAGACATGGAATTCAAGAAGAAGAGAAATTGCTTGTCTAGAAGTACGTCAACAGATTATCCCCACACATTCAGCAAGAGATGGATTTTCTAACTATCAATATGCTTACAGATGCATTTCGTTATGCCAACAATTTTGAAGATAAACGAAAAGGAAAACCATGTTTCACTAGCAAGCCATCAGGTCGAACATCCAACAAGAAGTCACCAGTTGACTCTGACAAGTTTAAGAACCCTTCTTAGTCGACTCTGCCAAAGCATGATCATCACAAGAATAATTTTTCAGAAATACAAGAGGTATTGCAACAAGCAAGATCCTACCCAGAAATGGTGTGATTATCACAATTCAACATGGTATGATGCGTCAGAATGCAAAGCTCGAAAGATATTTTTGGAAAAATTGTTGACAACCGACTTGTTCGATGGAACCCTGGTAGAATATGATCTAGATGCATAAACCCTCTTGTCTTTGAATTCAATCATTTCTATATCCTCGACTATCGTTGATGAGGAGGAACAAGAATGCCTATTCTATACACGGACATGGGTTCAGAAAATCCATTACATCTAATTGTGGATAATGGTATCTAGAAGAACTCCATTTCTAAAGATCTTGTGAAGAAATTAGGTCTTGTCATCACTCCACATCCTTAGCCTTACAATATCGGCTGGATGAAGGATGGATAGGAGCTAAGAATCACATGCCAATTCAGAATCACCTACTTCATTAACCCTTTTGAAGATGTAGTCTATGCTGTGGCACCACTTTGTATAGATGAGGCCTTTTTTGGGAAACCTTACTTATGGGATCGATGTGGTATCAGTCATGAACTCAAAAGGTGATTGTAAAAATTCAGAATCAATGGTATGGCATACCATAGAGACAAACAACATCAATGGTTTCTATGATATGTTCCAAACAAACAAATAATTTTATCAATCATGCTCAAATGTTTGCATTAATTATGATAAAGCCTCAACATTTCAAGAAGACTATAGCAACAAGTCGACTCACTGACCAACGCAAATCCCGACAACAACAATAGATAGACCTTATTGTTAAGGAATACCAGAATGTATTTCAAGAACCAAACAGAGCACCTATTCATTGTCAGGTAAAACACTCCATTGAACTTGTTCCCGACTCTTCATTACCTAATGCGTCTATTTACAGAAGATCCATACCCAAGAAGGAAGAAATACACAATCAAATCCAGGATTTGATTGATAAGGGTCATATCAGCCCCAACTCCTCTCCTTGTGGAATTCCAGTCATCCTAGTTCCAAATAAATACGGTACATGGTGCAGGTGCATCGACTATTAGGCTCTCAACAAAATTCAATAAAGAACAGATACCCTCTTCCACGGATATATGAACTCATCAACATTCTAAAAGGTGCTAAGTTCTTTACGAAACTCAAAATTAATTTAGTATATCATCAAATTCTGATCGATTCCACCGATTTATGGAAAACAGATTTCAAGACTAAGGAAGGGTTGTTTAAATGATTAGTCATGCCTTTCGTCTTAACCAATGCACCTGTAACCTTCATGATATATATGGATGCCCTTATATGACCTTTCATTGGCAGGTGTGTCATTGTCTATTTCGATGATATATTGATTTTCAGTCGATCATGGGAAGAACATGTCCTACAACTTTGACAAATCTTCGACATACTCCATCAAAATCAACTATATATGAACATGGACAAATTCTCATTTGCAATGACCAGCATCAAATATTTGGGGTATGTAATTGACTCTGCAGGAATTAATGTCGACCCAGAAAAAGTACAAATCCTCAAAGATTGGCCCATTCCTCAAAAAATTCATGAACTAAGAAGTTTTCTTGGTTTGGTGAATTTCTATTGATAGTTCATACTCAGCTTCATCCACATCACATGGCCTTTGAATCAATTAACGAAAGGAAATGGGAAAATTGTCTTTAAATGGACATCGACACAACAACAAGCTTTTGAACAGATATAAAATAATCTTTTCACTATACCAATACTTGTGATACCTGATTTGCATCATCCTTTTGATATTGATACAGACACATCGGATTATTCTCTCCACGTAGCAATCACTAAGTCGGGTCTCCCAATTGCGTTTCATTTTGAAACTTTTAGCCACATTATTAGAAGGTATTGGAGGTATGAAAAATAATTGTACACCATTGTGAAAGCTCTTAAACAATGGAGACACTACATTCTTGGCAAGGAAACAGTCATCGTCACTGACCATAAGCCTCTATAGTTCACTCTGTCCCAGTCAAAATTATAGACAACTCAATAACTCAAGTGGATTAATTACCTCCAACAATTTTAGTTGGTAATTAAGTATCGAAAAGAAAAAATCCAATGCCACAGCTGATTGTCTCAGCTGACCACCCATTGCTCTACTATCAACAGTGATGAGTATGTAAGATTATGACACCACTACTTGGCCACAATTGTATTCGATAGACTGCAAATTCTCCACAATTTATCGACAGCTTCAGATCAACATGTTTTCTACTACCGACTACTTCCTGATGTAGACCTTCCTATACAAGCTTGGACAACTTTGTGTATCAGCTGATGAGCACTGACAAAAGCTCATCTGGGATGTACACTACAACAAGACTGTAGGACATTTTGGAGTCGCAAAAAAACTTGTTATCCTCCAAAATTAATTTTACTAGCCTTCACTCAAATCTAACGTCAGCAAGTACATTCGATTGTGCATGGTTTGTGTCATTGCTAAAACGCTGAATCGATGAAAAGGACTATACACACCCCGACCAGCTCCTAGTTAATCGTGGGAATCTATTTCTATGGACTACTTGACTAGATATCCTACTACCAAACATTAGCATGACTCGATCTTAGTAGTAGTCGACATATTTTTCGAGATGGATATACTTATACCATGAAAGAATACTATGATGGCACAACAAACTGCTCAAGTCGTCTTCGAACATGTATGGAAACATTATGGCCTCTCGATGACCATTATTTCCAACAAGGAATTTAGATTTCTTAGCACCTTTTAGAAAAATATTTGGAAACAACTCGAAACAAAATTTTCTTTGTCGACATCCTTCCATCCACAGACATACGGGCAGATGGAAGTTGTAAATCGCTTGGTAGTAAAACTGCTTCGCATGTACAACCACAATCATTTTCGAACATGGGATGAAAACCTTCCATACATACAGCACAACTAAAATCATGCTCAACATAGTTCTACAGGCAAGAGTCCATTCAAGATTTGTTACATATTTCAACTCTCAACTCCTGTTGACTTGATTAGTTCCTCAACACATTCGAATGACACTGACTTCGAAGGACGAGAAGTGGATAAAGCATTTAAATTCAGAGATCAAATCTACAACATCCAGAAGCAAGCATAGGAAATGTTGCAACAAGCTAATGCAAAATATAAGGCCCGACAAGCCAAGCATCATATTCCTCATTTATTCCAAATTGGGGATAAGGTTTTTTTACATCTAAATAAGGAGTGCTTCATTGGTCCATATAGAAAGATGAAACCTTTGTACTATGGTCCATACAGTATTCTTAAATAGATTGGAGAAAACACTTTTTAGCTCGACATTCCTGCATGCCTGATCTGGCTTTATGCATGAACGAAATGAAAGAACATATACAGAGTCATAATAACATACATTTTGCAAAGATAACAAATATACAGTAAACACATATTCTATTAAATGGCGGAAATAGAACAGATTGTAATACAATTGCTAGAATGGTGGTAGCTATCTCTGAGAAGAGATGTGGCTGCTACACTCATTCGTGCCAAGATGAATACAAAATGAGGCCAAAGGGGCCTATTTATAATAATAATGAGGTGAGAACCCCAAAATTCCAAAACGTAACCCTAGAAGATGAACCGTCATAAAGTTTGCAGCCCCAAGGTGGTAAGTTGAACAGTCAACTTCCCGGGGTCATAACTTTTGCATACGATCTCCGATTTGGGCGTTCGATAGCTCGTTGGAAAGGTATATCTAAGATTTACAACTTTTGGTTGGCCAAATGCATGCCGATGGCAACTATTTGGCCCCGAATCTCCAAAAAACGTCGTTTAGGGCCTCAAAACGGCCCCAGAAGTTTAGGACTCAAAAAATTACAGAAAAATAACTAGGAAACTGCCACAATGGACAATTGTTTTGAGCCAGTGGAATAGGTGGGTGGCCACCAATCTCCATCTAGATCAATCCTCCCTCCTTAGTAAGAAATGTTCTCCATTGCGTTGAATCTCGTATCATATCTCAAACTATGTGTTGAGTTGATCTTTTGCTGCGACATTTGCTGAAGTGAAGAGGCTTCCTTTCTTTGACATTCCGAGAAGGCTGTAATTGTTGTATGGATGATTTGTTTCTGGATGAACACCTTGAATGCGTGGACTTGCATCATAGAGGTACTTGGATAGATGAGGAAAAAATGGCTCTGTCTTCTTCTTGTGTCTAATGAGCAGAGACACCCTGTGCAGAGGGTGTGGAGGTCTCTGTGATCTTATGTTCTCCTTCAGACGCAATTGTGAAGAGGAATAATTTTCTGATGTGGGAGCTTATCTTCCTACCTTGCGAGACTTTGTTAGGTGCAACGATCTTTGGTATTCGATAGAGTTTTCCTCCCAAAGTAACAATGACACTGCAAGGTCGTGACTCATATACAGCATGACGCTTCCACATATATGGTTTTCCTAAAAGAACATCACAGACTTCAAGTGGGGCCACATCACACAGTACCTCGTATTTGAAAGGCTTGATGCCATATGGTAGGAGGCATTGTTGAGTAATGCGGATACCTCGTCCTTGGCTTAGCCAACCGATGCTATAGGGTTGCGGGTGTGGTGTTGTCGGAAGCTCCAATCTCTTGATGAATTCTACTGAGATCAGGTTCTTTTGGCTACCGTTGTCAACAACAAAATGTAGAGGCATTCCCTTCACCCACATTTGTGAATGGAATAGGCGCTCCTCTTCCTCTGACTCTTCAGGATCCTCTAGTTGAATATGTGCGGTAGCAACAGTGGTAGTGGGGTATGCATCAATGATCTACCTCCCATTGTGTGCGGCTGTGGGATTGGGTTCAAAATCAGAATCAAGATCTTATTTTGAAGATTTGATATCAACCACTAATTACTGCTTTGAACGACATTCATCAGTGTTGTGCCAAGGGATTTTATGAAATTCGCACCACTTACCAGTGTCCTTCTTTGTCTTTCAATCTCCCTTCTTTGCTTGTGGTGGGGACTGGTTGTCATTTTCTTTTGCTGTGTTCTACGGGCCAGGGTTTCCCTTACCTTGCTTCTATAGTGGATTCACAGGTCCAGAGTCTTGCTTGTTCTTTTGTCAAAATTTCTCCTTGATTTTGACAGCATATCGATAGGCAGATCCAAGTGAAGAGATGTCAAGGAATTCCATCTCAGTTTGGATGTATCGATGTATACCACTGCGATATTTTAGGATTAGCTGTTGCTCGGATTCTTTGATACTCAGCTTTGTCCGCAGGGTATGAAATTTGTTGGTGTAATCCGACACCGTTTGGTCCCTTTCTTGACACAGAATGGTCCATTTTATGTACTGGTCATCATAGTTTTCCATGGGGTAATACTGTTCCCTGATGGCATCTATGAAAGAGGCCCAAGTGGGATTTGTTTCAAACATTCCAGACTCGTCTGATGAGTTTTTCTCACAATAAGTACCCCACCAATTTTGGACATGGGGGACTACCCTAAGGAGCGCAAACATGATCTTTTCTTTGTTAGAAAAATTGTGGACAGAGAAATAGCCTTCTAGAACATTCAACCAATTATCCAGGGCATCTGCATCAATATTTCCTTCAAATAAAGGAATATCAAAGTTAAATTGTACCTTAAAGGAAGTTGCATCCCCAAACTGACTGCTCGTGGAAGATGCACTTGCCGTTGCCACCATTCGCCGAAGGATTTGGGTGAAACTATCCATCATCTCATTCTTCTGTCGCTCGAGGGATTCCTCGAGCAGCGACTTTATAGGATCTCCTACTCCATAATCTCTCTTTTATTCCGCCATGGGAGGTCATTTGGGATGGTGAGAATGATCAAGTGAAACTAGTTCAAGACCAAACTCTCTATACTCGGACCTTGTTGGGGACATGTGCCAAGAAACAATCAAAGAGCAGATTGCTTTGATACCACTGATCCAGATTTATGCGTGAATGAAATGAAAGAACATATACAGAGTCATAATAACAGACATTTTGCAAAGATAACAAAGATGCGGTAAACACATATTCTATTGAATGGCGGAAATAGAACAGACTGTAATGCAATTGCTAGAATGGTGGTAGCTATCTCTGAGAAGAGATGTGGCTACTACGCTCATTCGTGCCAAGCTGAATACAAAATGAGGCCAAAGGGGCCTATTTATAATAAGAATGAGGTGAGAACCCCAAAAGTCCAAAACGTAACCCTAGAAGATGAACCGTCATAAAGTTTGTGGCCCCAAGGTGGTAAGTTGAACAGTCAACTTCCCGGGGTCATAACTTTTGCATACGATCTTTGATTTGGGCGTTCGATAGCTCGTTGGAAAGTCCTGCCTAATATTTACAACTTTTGTTCAAGTAATTTCATGTTGATTGAAACCATTTGGCCCTGAATCTCCAAAAAATGTCATTTACGGCCTCAAAACGGCCCTGAAAGTTTAGGACTCGAAAATTTGCAGAAAAATAACTAGGAAACTGCCACAATGGACAATTGTTTTGAGCCAGTGGAATAGGTGGGTGGCCACTGTTCTCCATATGGATCAATTCCTTGGCCTACATCCAGTATTCAACGTGGATCTACTTCGACCATACCATGCACCATTGTTGTAACATAACGAATTACAGACAGTAGAACTTGAAAACATCCATCCATATGTTCAGTAACCTCTTCTTTGTGACACTATTTTGGGACAATGTATACGCCTTACAAGGACAAACTCTATTCCCTTGTTTCAAGTGGCTAAAGCTGGACAGCTCCCCACGCAAGTAAAATAGTACTCTGCTACTGAAATAGCCAACAAGTTTCCTCACTTGAACGAATACACAATGGATACCATTGTTTATCAAGGAAGGAGGAATGATCCAACCAACAGTTAGCATGTTGTCGAACTTCGACAACGTCTAGCACTTATATTTCTTTGACTAGTCTGACTGCCTTGACAGGTTCAACATCAGTTTCCTCAAGTATGAAGCTCAACACAACCAACCTCGATGAACCTTGAAAGGTTTCACACTCGACATACAACATCTTGACATGCCTTGTTGGCACCTATCGAACATCGACAGAATGTCTCTGTCTTTTAGTCGTCTATGACGGTTGAACTTCTGAATCGATATAACTTCTTGTAACTGAATGTAATGGTTAGTCACCCAAGTATCTCAACATCCTATATAAACTTGTACATTATTGTAACAATGAATGGACCTTCATAGAGAACAAGTAATAATAGAAATTGGTTCGAATTCTTACATATTGTCTTTGCACATACCTTCTGTCGACATAGTGTATTTCCTACTTTACTTTTTATCTTTCTATGCTTCCACCATAATAGTGCTCGACTCATTCAGTCTCCTATTGTCCCCAACGTGCACCTGGGCATGACCTAGATCAGATTT
Source organism: Pseudotsuga menziesii (assembly GCA_001517045.1). Classification (NCBI taxonomy): domain Eukaryota; kingdom Viridiplantae; phylum Streptophyta; class Pinopsida; order Pinales; family Pinaceae; genus Pseudotsuga; species Pseudotsuga menziesii. The sequence goes on from LPNX010166182.1 coordinate 650,119, forward strand.
TGTGCACGCTTTTCCACAAGCATAAGTCAAGTAGCTTCACAAGAAGTGTCTACTCATAACTTATGAAAATTCAATCTAAAAATATTGAAGACCAAATGGTAGCTCTAATACCAATGATCTGTGTCTCCAAGGTGTTATTTAGGGGACAATAGGTTCGAATGAATGAATCAATTTCTATTATGGCATAAGCAATATAGAATATGTCAACAACCTAGAACAATAAAACATTATGGCACACACATAGAGACAAAATGCAAGAATTGGGAACTGCAAGCTCTATTATTATTCTCCCTTATGTTACAATAATGTATAGACTTATTTAGAGTGTTGAGAATGCTTGAGTGTCTTCTGGTTATGTTCAATTACAAGAGACATTGTAATGGTCAGAGAAGTGAAATTATCACAGTCGAATGGAAGTTAGAGAGACAATTTGTCGAAGTTGGTATTGTTGGTGTGTAGTAGTTGGTGTTGATAGGGCATGCTGGAGTCGTCGGTCTTTGATGAGTTATGATGTGATCTCCAATGAATGTGATATTCAGTGTCAATGAAGCATGTTGGATTCATCGGTATTTGATTAGTTATGTGAGAATTCGAATAGGACTAAACCAACTATTCGAACAAGCCAATCAATTTCCTAGATGGATCGAAAAACTTTAGAAGGAACTTGTATCCTAACTTCAAAAAAGTTGAGAAGGCTCTTGTATCCTAAATTGAAAATATTGAGGCAGTGGCACATGAACCCAAGAAGATCCAACTTAGGGTATTTTGCAATATGCAAGAGTTTAGCAATGTTTGTGATGCCTCTTTAAAGCCAAACCCGTGTTCTTTACAAAATGGAAATGCTCAATATCCCAACTTTGAGTAGTCAATGCAATTCCTTTTCTAGTTAAGTAAAAAAATCACAATTATTGTGACAAATACCAACCTACATTCCTTTCAATATTGCATTAAAAGTGTTATTTGTTCAATCTCATTTTCTCAGCACATGAATCATTAACAATTGCTTTTTTTATAGGTTTATCTTGTAGTGTTGGTTCATTGGGTGGTTTTTGTGTATCTTATCATCTGGCTTTTAAAATAGTTTTATAGTTTTGTCATCACAATCTATGGCCATTGGATCCTCATGGTTCTAGATAGAACACTATTCTCTTTTCACTGTGCTCATACTCTCAAAGGGGAAAAAAAACTTATGAAATCAATGAACACAAGCAAAAGAATGCATACAAGAGTAAATAAGAAACCACACAACTTATTTTATTAAAATTAGAATAAAAAGTACATGTGTATAGCTTAAAGTAGTTGTTACTATTACAATATTCACACAAAGCCAATCACTTTCTCACTACATGAACATTGTTCTAAATCTCAACTAGGCTTGCAACATATCAAATCTTAGTCTGCTACAACTTTATTCTCTACTGTTGTTTCTCCTAATTGTTGGTTTCTTCAACAAGAGCTAAGGTATATTATCCTCTTCTACTCATCACTTTGTTGTCCTTATCCTTTTTACTACATGTTTCTACCTAGCAATTCAACAACTAGAATCATGCTTTCACTTATTCAAGAGATATGGGCTCTTCTTATTCAATGAAATCTCTTGCATGTCTACCCAACCATAACTATGTATTCATCTTCTCAACATGAATTTCTACACAATATGCAATTGGAACCACCTTCTTCTACTCCTCCCCCCTTCTCCATGACCTGCATGTTCATTCCCTTCTTTCATTATTATACCCGTCATTATATGCACTAGAACTATTTTCCCCCTTAGCCACCTCTTCTCCTTAGTCATCTCTTCATATCCCATTGCAACATATCTTTTTATCTTCTCTTTTCTTATCTTCTTATCGGTGAATAATCCTCTAATAACCTTTACCTTGATAATATTAATTGTCAAATTAAGCATTGCACCTTTGACAAAAAATATAATAACTATGCTCAACCTTGCATCAAATACTTGAAAATTTGAGCATATAGATCTGTAGACAAATACACAACTCACAAATGGATCTCACAATTTACTCAGCAATTGAAGAATGAAACAGTGCAAAAGGCTTGCAACTATGAATTCTTTCATTAATAAAAAAAGTAATCTGATGATAATTACAAAGAAGTAAAATGGCTTTAATATCCACAAGCAATTCGAATCCACATGAGGAAGTTCGAATTGATTAGACTCTACTTGACTGTAGGTAACCAAGACCTTGTGTAAATCACTATCAGGGGACTCAGTGGTTAACTAACCTTGTCTAAACCATAACCGGAGTTCATCGGAGCTCTAAAAAACAACTAAAGTGTTACATTCAGTGTTGACTAAGGTTAACTGACTGTGGTAGGTGAGAAATGTGCCCCACATGTGTGCAGTCAAGTAAACCTAGCTCTAATTGAATGTAGAGAACTTGAACTGAATGTAACTGACTCCTAACTTAGCTTGACTAGTCATTAACTGAAGTGAACTGACCTTGGTTGGTTTCGGCACTCCCAATGGCTTCCTAAATTGTAGGGATTGATCTAGGAGGCTCCTAAACTGATGCAATCAAGTGCAATAAGTGGCAGTGAGCCTCAATTAGTGTTCCCCACACTTTAGTAACTGAAACATGTGCCCCAATTAGGTCAAGTGGACCCAATGGTGTTAATGACTATAAATAGACTGGATGGACTCCCGATTTAGAAATGAATCCCAATTTAGACATATGACCAAATTTGGACAAGGGAGGATTAATAATCCTAACACCCCCCCTGAATGCTAACTTGGACAAACTGTGGGCCCTGGTAACTAAGACCATAGGTCACCCATTACATCAAGTAAAATAAAGTAACTGCTTAATACAAGGAGTCGGAGCAAAAACCACATGGGAAAAAAGCCTTCCCTCTATCTAAGCAGGTAGAATAAGGTCCCAAGTTTGAAAAAATTGAAAATATGTTGCTGCAATCTTCATCTCTGTGAGGTAGTGAAGCAGCATGCATGGTGTGTTGTGCATAGGTATTCTAGGGCATGGCATGTAGAATTCTCTTTCTTCTCCAAAAATGATGATGAGAGGAAGGAGGAATGTAATCTTTGTCTCTTGCTGAATGAAGAGGTGTATGATCATATCCATTCTTATGAATGTAGTAAGACTAAGCCCTTGCGATATTGCATCTTACAGGAATTCTATTGCATCTCTCTGAAGGATGTAAAATAGTATGACATAGCGCAAGAGTCTTTCCTTTCTGAGTGTCAGGTGAGTTTCCAGTCATCTTCCTAGCTTCCAGTTTGGAAGTAGGGACTGAATCTAGATCTGATTCACCCTGAATCTCAATGTCATAAACTGATATAGATGGATCTGCAATACTAGTAGAAGCTGTAAAAGAAGTAGATGCAATGATTTTACCTTCCCTTGCAGGTGGCTGTTGAGAGTGCACTAGTTCTAAAGGAGCCATGAAATGTGAGAACTCATATGCTTTTGAAGCATGATTTGCAGTACCCTTTGCCATGATGCTCCCAGTAGAGATATCTGTGATCTCCACTGAGTTAGGACCAAAGATCACTCGCTTTGGAGATCCAGTATGGGTCATCTGATAGACAGATAATAGGTTTGAAGCTAGGGAGGGAACAAATAGCACATCTTTGAACCTTCCATGTTCAAGTTGAATAGAGCCCTTCCCTTTTGTTTTGACTTCATTGTTATTGCCCATTTGAATACTAGGACCATCAAAGGACTGAAAAGAAGAGAATGATTCTATGGATGCAACCATATGGTTGGAAGCTCCAGAATCAATGAGGAAGACAGGTGCTGATGTATAGCAAGCCTTCAGTGCACGTCCTTTCCTTTGGTATTCTTCTTCTTCTTCTTCAGAGTCTTCCTTCCCTACACTAGCAGGTACAGAAATGTTGTGCTTTTTCAAGAGAAGGGCCATTTCATCAAGTTGTCTTCTCATACAGGAGCTTTCTGAATGGAAGCCCCTTCCACAGTAAGAGCAGAGGACCTTGCCTTTGCCATTCTTCTTGCTTCTCTTAAAACCTGAAGGTTCTTTTGACTACTCTTTCTTCACAGGGGACTCATCTCTTTGCTTCCCTTTGTCATTCGCTACCTTATCTCCTCTTGCAACTAGAGCTAGATCTTTGGGAGATTGAATGATCCCCATTTGGATCTGTTAAGTCAATAATTTGTTTCTTCAATTTTTGTTTGATTTGCATTTTATTCCACGTTACTCATTTGCTTTAGTTTGGTTTTTTGCTTCCTTTAAGAGATTTTTAGTTTTCAAGTGAAATTTTGAGCTTTTGCCTTTAGACTTTTTGTTTTATTTTTTATCCCGTAGATTATTGAAGGGTTTTAAAAGGTCATCATGTTGAATTGTGGACTCACAAATCATATTCTGAGTACAGTCATCATTCAAATAGCTTTTAAACTTCATACAAAATAGAAAAGAGTTGTAAAACAGCGCCAAAATAGGGTTAATTTTATTCTTGTAGCGCAAGTCTCCGAATTAACAAAGGAGCGCTACAAGAATATTGCGACTCTATTTTCTCTGATTTTTTAGTCAGATTTTTGCATGATTTCGAATATGGAGTGACTGATCATGTGATTTGAGGGTGTTTGCTACATGTGGAACCAAGAATTATCATGAGAACAGGTGGTTTCATGTCGTGAGGAAATCGTGGTCATCATTACTCCGAATGCAGTTCATCTTGACAGAGGAGAGGTTTTTATGGCTTCACGGGAAATTAGGGATTCCTGATTTCTTTGCCTGTAGTCAAAGTGGACGTTGAAGGACACTTTTACATCCAAGGTAAACAATATAACAACTTAGGCCATGATTTTAAGCAACTGCAGTTGAGCATTTAAAAGGTATTCTGTGCTAAGCCATTATTGATGGATAATTTGGGGCTTTCTTGGTAAATGTTGTTTTATCAAAATTGTTTAAGTCAGACGTTAATAAATCCTTTGAACAATGTGCTTATCGAAGAAATAAGGAGATTAAGAGTATTGCTGAGGGATTAGGTGAAAAATATCAGTTTTCATGTGAGCATGACCCTGTCAAAGTTTTGAAGGTTCGGTGATGTGAAAAACTGTGCATTTTATGATGTTCAAACTTCATAAATAAGCCTGCTACTTGTGCAAAATGTAATGAAGGAGCCGAACAGTTGAGATAGCTTGAAGACCTAGTTTTAATGCAGGCTAGAAAGCTGATTAGTTCAGTGTTGAAGTCAGATTGAAACAGAAAAATGAACAGAGCATGAAGTTGTTTTCTTGGTCATTGCAACAAAGGGTTCTCTTTATATAGCCTAAAGAAGGTCTGATATTTGAATGAGCAATGTGCATAATATCTAGTTTTCATCAACAGTTTTCAGTTACTCTAAGAAACTTGTAGCTGAGATCATATTTGCAAAGTCTTACTGTGCAGAAAGTTTTCATAAGGTGATAGCAGAAGGGTTTGAGGGTTAATTTTGGTATTATTACATAGGTTTGTTATGTATGCTGAAGATGGTCATCTATTTGAACAAATAAGTTGATTGATAACTAGGTTTCCTAATCAGTTGCACTAAAGAGGCTGGAGTAATCTGAATGACATAGTCCACTTATAGCTGTGATAAAATTTAACCTGTGTTAGTAAACTAAAAGAATCATTCAGGGAAAATTAATGAAAGACATTTATTACAAGTTTCTTGTTATAGATGAAGGTCTGATTATAGTACCTTTGATTGGTGCAAGTGCATTTAGATCCTTCAAATCTCCTGTTAAAGATGCACCTTTACCTGAGGGTGTGAACCTTAAAGAAGTATTTTCAACTCCCTCTAGATTTGGTTTGAATGTTAAGTCTAAATGAGCAAAGACACAGAAGAAAGAGAGCTGGCCTGATCAGAAAGCTGAAATACAAGAGATTCCCATAATTTGTGTCCAATTCCAAAGAAGTGCTTGCAGATCCATCTGTCTCTGTGAAGTCACCTATACTGAGATTAATGATGTCATCAAAGGAATGGCCCAGACTAATAGGAATTAATTGGGCTATTCTTGGCAGTAACTGAGAGTTACTCTCATAAGCTTTCAGAATCTGTGCATCGTGCTTACATTATCTGTCAGACCTCTAGAATTGCTGTTGCTCAATGATGGTTCAATTGGTGGATGTTTATTGCTTTTAATGGTGCAAGTAATACATGTGAACTGAAGCTGCAAGAATAATAAGGTGTTTTGAGTCTTTGACAACTGAGGCCTAAATAGCAATAGGTTGTAGGGTGCAATTTGCTTCTCTCGATGCATGGAGATTACATTTCAGATTGTTTTACAGGCCCAAATGCTCATTTGCAATCTGGAAAGGCTATGGAAAGCATGATAGCACTAGCAGCATGGTGTTTGCTGTCATTATAATACTTCTCAACAAGTTCTACAGATGATAAGGCTGTTGTGCTAAAATCATGAATCCCTCTATTAGCCAAAGATGATCTATAAATGGAGTTGAAAATGCATGAAATTTTGGGGTGTAGCACTGCTGGTGTGCTAGTGTTTATGAAGATACATTGCAAGATGTACTGGGCATCTTAGAAGGCAGAATTTTCATAGCTCTGCAAACTCAATTTTTCCCTGGAGGAAATCTGTGGCCAGCTCAAATGAACAATAACCTCAAATTGAATATTCATAATCACGCAGGCTTGGAAACAGATGAATTATATTTTGTAGAGCATGTTGGAAGTTATTTGTTCTGTTGGTAAACACTTATGGAGATATATAACAGTAAAGCAACATCCAGTTTACAGTGAAATGCACAGATCACTAAGAATTCTGCTCAATTTTTCCTGTTTTGGGTTATTGAAGTAAAATGCCAACCACGAGCTAATGAAGAGGAATTTTTGAAAACAAAAAGAGATTTTTGTTTATAAGATACCCATATACAAAAAACTCTCTCTGTTTTGCAACATATGTCAAGTTTTGAAATATTCAGTTTAATCTGTGAAGCCTATTTTTCAGGGATTTTAAATATTTAATATTTTCCTGTTTTAGTGTTCAGTTTGTGGGGCAGATTCTGGTTTACTGGAGATGAATTTTTAAAAACCAAGAGAGGTTTTTTTCCATCACAGACCCATTTACAAAAACCTCTCTCAGTGTTTACACAGGTGTCACCAATTGATAAATATGGAAGCTTCTTTGAAACCTATTTTCCAGAAATTCACCATATTTGCCAGGAATCCGATTTGCTATTTTTAGTCAATTAGTTGAGTTAGTTAGTTAATGTAACTGCTGGGTAGTTTCAATTTCGACCTAATGAAGGGGATATAGAACTAATTATTTGTAATTATAAAACAGGGACAAAGGGACTAAAGAAGGGTTCAATTTTTTGGGAGAACTTCAGGAGGTCTTCAGACTTATTTGTGAGCTAAGTATTATGACTCTTGTATGTATTTGATGGCAAAATTATGAAATATATGACACTTTTTACCCTTCAGTTTATGTGTTGGCTTCATTGTTCATCTTGTTTAGTTGCTTAACTGATAAATTCATTGTTGGTCTATGTTTGTATGTTGGCGATGCTTATCTTTTATGAATGAACTTCAATATGTGTTCTGTTGGATCTTGTTGATTATATTATGCATCTTTGTCATTAATTACTTATGATTTAGTCCTTGTTTAGATCATGGGTGTATTCCCTATTTTTCACCTAATTTACAACCAAGAAACATTGCAGAAACCCTAAAACTAGTTTGTTTTATTGAGTTTTATTTGAGATTGTGTTGGCTTGTTTCTTTGGCCTTGGAAACAATTTCTGGCACAAACAGGATCAATTTATCATTCTCAGAAATAAGATATTGGATGAAGTCATTAAGATTGGGCATCTTCTAATTTGGAGTAGTGAGCCTTACTGTTTGGAGGGTGGATACAAAGACTGAGTAGTCTGCATTGAGCTTTGTGAGAATGGCAAGGATGAGCTGATCTTCATCCTTCTTCACTTTGCATTGCTTCAACTGATATATCAGGTTCTTGAACTTTGAGAAGAATTCATTTAGAGATTCAAAATTAGATGCATTGAGAGTAATCAGATCATTTTCTAGCTGATGGATCCTCATCTCATCATGCTTATCAAATAAGGAAGCAAGCTTGTCCCAAACCTCCTTGGGAGTGTCCAATTCTTGGATGTGAAATCGAAGATCTCTAGATACTGAGGAGAGCATGAGTCCATGGGATTCATCAAGCCGGTTCATGTACTTAGCTTTGTCTTTATCTGATTCTAGCTCTTCCTCTATTTCTTCTATGAGTCTGAAGAGATGCTTGGTGCGGAGCAATACTATCATCTCATCCTTCCACTGTTGATAGTTGAAGGGAGTGAGAAGCTCTATTTGATGAGCCATTTCGAATGTAATAGGAAGAACTGAGCTGCTATAGAGAATGCAGTGAGAAGAAAGGGCTGCTTGTAGCGAATGCTGTAAGAGAAGCTGATAACCTGTCACACAATCAAACATACAAAGTAAGGTCGATAGTCTGCACTTTTGGAATTTCCTTCACACCCAGCATAGTTGATCAAGCAAGCTTGATCAACAATTTCTTAACTTGGGATATTAAGTGGCAAATTCTCTGCTTCTGGTGCAGTACTGGAAAAAAATGATCTAGCTGGAGATCTGAGGAGGAGAGGAGTCTTTTCCACTGAGGCTCTAATACCATGTAAATTTGAGCATATAGATATGTAGACAAATACACAACTCACAAAGTGGATCTCACAATTTACTCAGCAATTGAAGAATGAAACAGTGCAAAAGGCTTGTAGCTGTGAATGCTTTCATTAATAAAAAAGGTAATCCGATGATAATTACAAAGAAGTAAAATGGCTTTAATAGCCACAAGCAATTCAAATCCACATGAGGAATTTTGAATTGATTAGACTCTACTTGACTGTAGGTAACCAAGACCTTGTCTAAATCACTATCGGAGGACTCAGTGGTTAACTGACCTTGTCTAAACCATAACTGGAGTTCATCGGAGCTCTAAAACACAACTAAAGTGTTACATTCAGTGTTGACTAAGGTTAACTGATTGTGGTAGGTGAGAAATGCACCCCACATGTGTGCAGTCAAGTAAACCTAGCGCTAACTGAATGTAGAGGACTTGAACTGAATGTAACTGATTCCTAACTTAGCTTGACTATTCATTAACTGAAGTGAACTGAGCTTGGTTGGTTTCGACACTCCCAGTGGCTTCCTAAATTGTAGGGATTGATCTAGGAGGCTCCTAAACTTATGTAATCAAGTGCAATAAGTGGCAGTGAGCCTAAATTAGTGTTCCCCACACTTTAGTAACTGAAACATGTGCCCCAATTAGGTCAAGTGGACCCAATGGTGTTAATGACTATAAATAGACTAGATGGACTCCCGATTTAGACATGACTCCTAATTTAGACATATGACCAAATTTGGACAAGGGAGGATTAATAATCCTAACAATACTAACATGCATTAGAAATGAATCTAGGTCACAGATGCATGTCAAAGGAGGGATCAATGATTCTCCCTTCCACATGCCTCTAGTATTATTATCATCCCCACATCCTAAAATAGTTATGTAGGGCCACTGGGATGCAATGGGAATACACATCTCAAATAATACCTTGCATTGTAATTTCCATAGTATATTCCTTTATAAGATTCATTCATGGTAAGTGGTTATAATCCTCATGTACAAAAACTCCCTTATTATTTGAAAAAAACAACTTCATGCTAAGGCCGAATGCCGCCACCACACTTTTTTGTTTCTCCCCATAAGAGCTAGCTAAAAATTACATACCATTTATTTACATCTCTTTCACTTCTTTCTATTGCTCCACACCTTGAACAATTCTTTATTTTTGTACTTCATTGTGGATGTTGGGCCAAGAAAGAGCACAAGGAAGAAATAGAAGCACAAGCACAGGTAGGAAAAGAAAGCACCCGACAAGAAGGAAGAGGAAAAGGAAGGACAAGAAGCACATAAGAGAGAAAGCTACAATAATGAATAGTGTGATGGAGGAAAAGTGAATCTGTAGGTAGGAAGAAGAGTAAAGGATGGAAAGAGACATGATAGGATGGCCACAGGTACTAAAGGCGGTGGAAGATTGAATGGTGTTTTCGCGGCTAGTTATGGCCTGTAATAAATGTATTGAAAGACGTTTCTGTAGCTAGTTATGGCCTTTAATAAATGTATTGAAAGAAGTTTTTGTGTCTATTTATTATTGTAATAAATGAGTTGTACCCAGTTGACCCTGCGTGGTCTTGTATAATCTATAAATAGGAAGAACCCATTTTGTATAAGGGTTCGTTAGGTCGGTTGGTTGAAAAGTTAAATAATAGTTGAAGAAATTTGAGAGAAGTCTGATAGTAGTATTGTCAAAGGCTATTGAGCCGCAGAACCCATTTTGCAGAAGGGTTTCCAAATAGTAGGAGTCATTCTACAGCTGACTGCACAAATAGTAGAGTAGAAGAGTCAATCCAGGATGTGTGTAGATGAGTAGGAGTAGTAAGAAGAAAGCATAACAAGCCAGAGAGCATGAGAGAAAGAAAGAGTCTGAGATGAAAAGACATATCTCAAAATAGTATGCAGTCAAGTCGTAGACTAAAAGGTGCCATATATTTCTCATGCCAAATGAAGAGAACCTTTGTGGTGTTTCCCGGTTAGGTTTCCACGTTACATCTTGTGTCGAATTAATGTGTTTGTTGAATATTTGTGGGTTATTTTTTATTGATTCTGTTTATTTCTTAAGTGAATGTTGCAATATTGATAAAATCAGTTGAATGAATGAATGACTAAAGCATCGTCGAAGAATTGTGTATTATTTCATGCTCATTTACTGTTAAGTTGTAATATAATCATGCCAATGTCATTTATTGTTAAGGAATCATCTGTGTCGCATAGTTGAGTTTTTGTCGCAAGACCAAGATGGATATAATGATTGTGCAACAACATTGATAGTATTTTATATAGTTTCAAGTCTGTGTTGCGCGTTGGTTGTGTCACGCTATTGCGCCACTGCCAAGTTAGCAAAGAGACTCCAACCTTCTGACTTTGTTGAGCTCCTTGGTTGTGTGCAAGGGGACTGTAATCCCTTGATGACTATGGAAACATGGTTCTAATAGTTACACATTAAGATAAATTAGGTGAGACTCTACCCGCATCGCGGGTGTTGCCGACTGAGCTTGCTCTGTCAGGCCGATAGCTTTGGGTGTTTTGTTGCTTTTGTTGGTCTATTGAATCTAGGTCGCGAGAGTGAGGAAAAGTAGCCAACAAATGGTTTCGTTGCTAGGAACCTTAATCAATTGAGGTGAGAGAAATGTTGTGGAATTTGACAAAGAAGGAAATTGAGGATTGGCTAGAGTCTAAGACATTAGCATTTGCACAAGGAGAGAGTGCAAGATCGCGGTTGAGCACAGAAACCTAGTTGGACCGATACCTATACACGGATATTCACAAAATATTCTTTGCATAGTTTCCTATTGTGTTGCATGAGTGGTTGTTAAGACTGGAAACTCGATAGAAAAAATTTCAGAGAAGAGAAGAAGTTGAGTGGAGTGCTCAGCTGATTCACGAGTTAACCAGTGTATGTAACCCCATCTCTAGAGCTATTGATTTTTGGGTCGACAATATTTTGCAAGGATATATTACTGAGTTTGTAGTTGAGACGATAACCTCGTATAGTGAGGCAGAAAGAAAAAATTTCCAAGAACCCCGAAGGAGGTACTTGTTATCTATAAATACATGGATAAAGATGCTCATCTATGAGAAGGGAATTTCGTAGTTGAGTCGCATATCCAGGGGGAAGTATATGTCGTAGACGAACTGTAAAGAAAATGGGAAATGGTGAGCTGAGATGTTCCCAGGAAGTATATAACCTGAACTAGAAGCTGGATTTCTAAGGATTGGAAGGATATTCTTCTCAAAAATAAGAAGAAAGATAATAGGCGGTAGACAGAACCCTAGTATGTTTGAAGAAAGCGAGTACGAAGTTGAGTCATGTCGAGACAAAGGGTCTTGTGAGAAAGAGGAGGAATATCAACCAATTTTTGAAGGAGTAGAAGAATCCGAAGAATATGTGGAGACACCAAAATCAGAATGTCGCTACACCACACCAGAAGCATCGCTAGAGGTAAGGTCTAGAACCTCATCTCCTGAAAGAACTGTGAATACTAGTAGTACTAGAGCTATGACTAGTGCGCAAGGAATTCCACCTTCATTAAATTGTTCATTAAACATCCCCGACACCAACTGAATGGCTAGGGAAGATATTAGATTACCTACATTCAATGGGAATGGAGTAGAAGATCCAGAGAAGCATTGGTTCCTCTGCGAAGCTTTTTGGATGGTTCACCAAGTTCACAATGCAGACATAAGGAAAGTGCAGATGATTACGAATCTTTGAGGTCGTGCACTGGACTAGTTTATGAAGTTTTGCATAGTACCAGTAGGAAACCAACAGAATACCCTTGATGAGATACGAATCACGATGATTTGTGAGTTCAGAAAACCTAAATCTGAGTCACAATATATCACGGAGATCAAGGAGATAAAGCAGTTACTGACGGAATCCGTATGGGATTTCAATCAACGGTTTAAAAATATGATGGCCAAAGTGAGTTTCCAAATGTCATATATACAACATAAATAATGGTTTATTGCTGCACTATTACCACACATTTGAGGGCATTTGATGCAATAGAAGATTGTGTCGCAGACGAAAGCGCTAGAAATAGCGATGAAGCTAGAATCCTCGTCGATTGGAGATGGTGGTGCAGGGATGATGCAAATTTAGGCATAGTTGGATAATATGACTGTACATATTTAGGATATTAAGAAAGGAAAAGAAGTCCAAGAAGATTTATGGTGTACCAGATGTAGATCAGAAGGACATCACACGGATAATTATCTAACGTACATGAACTATATCTCGTCGGGTGTGCCTAATCCATTGAGTACCCGAGGACTACCATGGTGTAGAATAATCCAAACTAGAGGGAATCATGATGAGGACTATATATGCTTGTAGAAGATTGTAAGTACCCCAACCATCCTTTTCTATAAATTTTGTAAGTCAGTAGGAATGAGGAGAAAGATTGCAGAGCATATCATATCTTGAAGGAGAAGACAATAGACACCTACTTAATGAAGAATGGCAAGCAGATTCAGGATGAAGAAGTGTAAGTGCACTACCCACCCACGCATTATCCACAATATCATCCTCAATACCCATGGAATCAGTATCCACCATAACAACCACACCCTTAGGGTAGGGGGGTGGAAATTTCAGAGGTAGAGAAGGAGGAGGATTTGGCAGAGGAAGAGATCAAATTGGATGCTATAACTGTGGAAAGTTGGGCCATTATGCTAGATATTTCCATGAACCTGCAAATACATGTTCATATTGCAAAGCATAGGACCATAACATGGAGAAATGTCCCAGTTGATTTCCAAGTGGCAAGCTTAGACCGTTGGATGTCCTAACCCCGTGCAGAACCCCAATCCAAATCCTAACCCAAATGTTCAAATGATTGTTGTTGAGCAGAGAGAACCTGTTGTTGTCATAACAAGAGGAGGTGTTTCAACTGGAGCTAATAAAAATATACCAAAGGAACAACCAGAGGTGCGACCCGTGGTGCAAAATAAAGTACCATTCGATGTTAAAAAATAGAAGCAAGTATTTTTGGATGTGTGACCTAATTTTTTAGATCTAGAACAACCATCGACCTTAGTCGAAGTTAGGGAGATTCCTAAACGATTTCAACAGCTGTATCAAAATCATATTCCAAAAAAGGTTAGTAAGCTCAAGTAATTTCTATCAAGTTTCTTAGCGCCAATCCATGATAAAGATGTTGTCGCAAAATTGCAAGCGCTTATAAAAGAAACTCTGTCGCAACCTAAAAAAAGAGTTAACCATGTCAAAAAGAAATTCAAAACTGGGTGTGAGTTAAGAATGACTACACACATAGGATATTACAACATGGATTACATTATCCTAGACCCGGGGTTAGACACCAATATTCTAATGCGACAAACTTGGGAAAACATGGGAAAGCCACACTTGGACTGGTCCCCTATCCAGTTGAGGCTTGCAAATCAGGCAAAGGTCCTACCGATTGGTAGGTTAATTCAAGTTCCTGTCAACATTGAGGGTCTACGACATTTGCAGACTTTGAGGTTATCAACATTGTCAACGATACGAACCCATATTGTTGGGGCGCGCACCTCAACGGTCCTTAAGATGGGTAACTCCGCAGGTTTTGACTCAAAATAGTCTTAGGGGTGTCGGGGGTTGAGTCAAAGTCCTCTATTGTAATAAACCCGTGGCTTAAGACCAGGGTTTAGGGTTTTGGGTGCCCATGGTTTCAATCCATGTTTTTGTAAATAGTGTGATATAAATAGGCACTTGGGTAAATAAGAAAGGTCAGGATTTTTGATGTAAAGAAAGAAAGGCGAAGCTAAGGATGATTGTGTAAGGAAAGGTTAAGTCGCAGCTGTGTGCGTGGACGACCTCTGCAGCTGTGTGCGCAGAGGGTTTTTGTAAGAATATTAAGGAAAGATCTGCAGCTGTGTGTGCAGAGGCCTGCTACTGTGTGCGTGGCTTGAAGGGATTGAAGGGATCTGCAGCTGTGTGTGCAGATCAAACTGTGGTTTTGTAGCACATTGAATAAAACACAATTTTGTGGACGTAACCCCTACACTGGGGGTGAACCACGTTATATCTGGTGTTGTGGTTTCTTGTGTTGTTCTCTTTCTGTTGTCTTTTATGCATTAATAACTATATACATTTGATAAATTAGATCATTGCTAATAACAAACTTCATTGTGAATTCCCTGTAGTGGGTTAAGTAAGTCACGGTTGTTTATCTATCTGCAAAGTTGTATATGAATGAATGATACAGCTGTGTAATTATTGATTAATAAGTTTATTAAAGGCTAAGGTACAGTAATATCCCTCTCTGCTTGCAAAAACCTGATTCTGCGGCACCCCATAGCTGTTTCGGGTGAGACTGCAACCTGCGCGTAGGTTGTTGCCGAAAGGGCCAACACTGTGGGTCTTTTGTTGGTGCGACATAAAAGGATTAAACCCGGGTCTTCCCTATTGCCCAACAAATTGGTTCCATTACCGGTTGAACTCAGTATCTGCTCAAGAGGGGTTTACGTCATACCTCGAGGGCTATGTTCTGGAGGCCCTCTATGACAGAAATCGGTGATTGGTTTGCTGAGACTTATCTTAAATTCACGCAGCAAGAGAACACAAATCCACGTTGTAGCACACGTGACGTTTTACAAAGGTATGTTTTTTGTGATGCTTATGAAATTTTCTTTGGTAGTATCCACATAGAGTTGCACCAGTGGTTGTCTAGGTTAACAGAGAGAAGGACGAACTTCCAAGCTCGACGGGTTCCCACGTGGACCCCCGCAAGGGTCAATCTTGTGCAACACATGAACAATGAGGTATCCTGCGCTGTTGATTTCTGGACGACGTGAACATTGGAAGCCTTCGTGACAGAGTTTGCCATTGACACGAGTACCTCCTTTAGTGAATCTAAACGATAGTTCTTCAAAGGCCCCCGTTGTAAGTTTTTGAATTCATTAAGCTTGAGGATTAAAATACTATTGGCTGAAAAGGGTATATTGTTGTTTGAATCAGACTGCTAGCTTAGTAGTACTAACATAT
>LPNX010166182.1:666085-763729 GCA_001517045.1 Pseudotsuga menziesii
CCAAAATAGTTATGGTTTTTATGTGAAGCAGTATGGAATGCGAAGAAAATTACAGACCCGGATGTGAGAGCCGCGCAGCTCATTACTTCTTTCCGGGACCGGGCTTTGACCTGGTTCATGAAATTCTCTAGTACTCAGAGCCCTATGTTAGATGAGATTAAGGCAGCCATAACCAAATAATTTAAGAAGCCTAAATAGGAATCGCAGAGCATCACTGAACTCAAAGAGATTCAACAGCAGCATGGCGAATCAGTGTGGGACTTTGACCAGAGATTCAAAGTTCTACTGGACCAAGTCAGCTTTACCATTAGTCCTGTGCAGCACAAGGAATGGTTTATTGCAGCATTATTACCACATATCAGAACTCCCCTCATGCAACAGAAGGTTGCTGACTAGCAAGAGGCTCTGGAAATCGCAATGAAGCTAGAGACTGCCCCCGTCGGCGATGATTTTGGTATTGCTCAAATCCAAACGTAGCTAGCAGCGATGGCCCTGGAACTTTGCGAGATGAAGAAAGGGAAACCCGATCATGAAGAGGTTTGGTGTACGCAATGTCGGACCAAAGGTCATGACAAGGAACGATGCCCTCTAGTAAGCAAGTACCTGCATACAGGTGCACCGAACCCATTTCCCCCACAAGCCCTATATTGTGAGCTCTGCTGAATGACAGGTCAGCACCGGCCCGAGAACTGCTACCTACTGCAAAGGTATGGACAAGGACCTAAGAACCCCTACTGTAATTTCTGCAAGTCTGTAGGTCACAATGAGGATGAGTGCCGCACCTATGACGCCTACCGGGTGCACAATGACGGCCCAAGTAATGATAGCTACGGTTACCAGGGGGGTGCCTCCAGTAGAGGTTCTTCTGGAGGCTGTGGTGGTATGGCTGAAAGAGGCTGAGGCCAGTTGGTGTGTTACAATTGTAACCAAGCTGGGCATTTGGCTCGCGATTGTCGGAACCCCACTACAACATGTCAGTACTACCGCGCGGTAGATCATGTGATTGATTAGTGCCCGCAGCTCATAGCTAAGATTCAGGCACGATAGAGTACCCCTACGCCGAACATCTAGATGATTTTAGTTGAGCCCAGACCTGCCGCAACTGGCAATGTTGTCACACAGAGTGGTGCTACGACACACCCACAGAATACAGAAAACTAGCCTACCGACGCTTGGGTTCATAAGGCCCCTGCGAAAATCCCCGCATTTAATATCACAAGAGAAAGAGAGACCTTTATGGAAGTCAAGAAAGATTTTTCTGGCCCTAGCACATCCATTGCACCTGCGCAACCACAACAACTATCTTCGTGGCCCCAGGAAGCCCCGCTGGATAACGTAAGTACTCTCTCCTCCTTTTTATAGAGTTGCCTCAAACTTTTAAGAGATCAGGATGCTCTGACTGAGTTACAGAAAGTTATTGCTTCCTGCGGACCTCAGCAAAGTTCTGGTCAGGACAAAACTGTGCACAGAGTCAGCAGAACCGACAGGGAAATGAGATTGAATGCTCAGATAGGAGCATACGATATGACTAATGTTATCTTGGACTTAGGATCCGATGTAAATGTGTTAACTAAACAAACTTGGGAACAAATGGGAAAACCCACCCTCGCCTGGTCCCCTATCCAGCTGAGACTAGCCAACCAGCAAAGGATCGTGCCTCTAGGAAGATTCCTAAGTGTCCAAATAGATCTTGCCGGGGTCAGTACTGTCATGGACTTCGAAGTAATTGAGATCATTGATGACAGCAATCCCTACCCAGCCTTGTTAGGAATTGAATGGGCAATGGAAAATGCTGCAGATATTAACCTAAAGAAGAGACAAATGATCTTTGAGGGGAGAGACTTGAGAGTCATCCTACCCCTAGATCCCTCACAAGGGGAATGGTACACAGAACCACTCTGACAAGAGGATCAAGATGATGTGGAGCCCATCTACACTATCACCGTGCAGGAAGAAGGTTCTGAGGATCCTCCTGCCGTAGGTTGGGAGTCTGGTAGCTCCTGTAACACGGACTCTGAAGATGACTTAGAAAGCTGGTAGAACCACTTACATGAGCCCCATGGGTGCAGCCGTGCCCGGACTACCAAGTCCCTCAGATGGATCAATTCACAACCAAACACTTTACCTATTTTTGATGGCTTGACTGATCCTGAACCGTTCATTGCACAGGTCTCAGGCTTGATACCTAAGTCACAGACACTGGAAGCTCTGGCCTCCGCATTTAGAGCCACAGCAGCCAGGTGGTGGAAGGCCCATAAGGTACAGATCCTTAGCTGGGAAGCTTGTCAGAAGCTCCTGTACCTATGATGTAAGGGCCCGATGGAGGAGCTGCGAAGCAAGTTCGACGGACATTCTAATCCTCAGGAACATTTGGCATAGTGCTACGAGGCATGGAAGTATGTCCCTCAAAATGAATGGGTACATAGATTTGTGCACATGCTGGAACCAATAGCAAAAAAGTGGTACGTGGAGGATGAGCTCCACCAAGATACTGTAAGTTGGGACTGTCTTTTTCATAGTTTTATGCATACTTTCTATACTAATGATGTCTGTCCATCACTAGATGCAGCTATCAGGATAATCCATACTAAGGTATTTGATGACCAAGAAGTACTAGAACATCAACCTGATTGGCCCACACAAGAATCCCACACTGTCGAATGTTATAACTTCGCAATTGACAAAGATGACAACCCGCATAACATCGCTATCCCTGAGTCAGAAGGATGCTGCGATGTACATGGACCAGCAGTCGAAGCCCCGAAAGTAACTCATCCCTTGAAAACGCGCACAGTTAACATTAGATATGAAACACAGCCTAAGCTTGCTACAATTGGCGATTATTGGGACGAGGAAATGGTCAGCAAGGTAACCCAACTTCTCCACGAGTACCAAGATCTCTTTCCAACAAAGTTTTCCGAAATGAAGGGTATCCTGGGTGATATTGGCGTAATGAAGATTCCTTTGAAACCCGATGCCAAACCTGTGAAACAACGTCCTTATAGATTGAATCTGAGGTATAAATAAAAGGTTAGGGTGGAGCTGGATAAGATGCTCGCCGCAGGAATAATTGAGCCTGTTGAGGAATCTGAGTGGGTCAGTCCTATGGTGGTCCAGGAGAAGAATACTAAGGGTGAAATCCAAATCTGTGTAGACCTACAAAAACTCAATGATGCCTACCTGCATGATCCTTTTCCCACCCCCTTTACAGACAAAGTGCTCGACAATGTCGGGGGTCAAGAAGTGTACTCTTTTACCGATGGTTTTTCTGGCTACCATCAGATCCAAATCGCTCCAAAGGACCGACATAAGACAACATTTGCTACCGAAATGGGATCCTTCCAGTATACTATCATGCCCTTTGGGTTAAAGAATGCACCTGCTATATTTTCTAGAGTAGTCATCTCCGCGTTTAAGGAATACATACATAAATTCCTAGAAGTTTACTTTGATGATTGGACCATTTTTGGGCTAGTAAAACACCATATAACCAGTTTGAGACTTATGTTGAACAAGTGTAGACAGCACCAGATTTCCCTAAATCTAAAAAAGTGTATCTTTTGTGCACCTTTTGGAATTTTGCTTGGTCACGTTGTATGTAAGCAGGGATTGATGATGGACCCTGCGAAGATTGCTATCATTGTGAACCTGCCACCCCCGAAGTCCGTCAAACAACTTCGCACGACGCTAGGTCACACCGGCTACTATAGGAAATTCATCCAAGGCTATGCTCAGATTATCACTCCGTTGGAGAGGCAGTTAAAGAAAGATATCAATTTCGAGTGGACACCGGAGTGTCAAGCAAGCTTAGATATTTTTAAGGAAAAAATGGTCACCGCCCTTATTCTAGTATTTCCTAACTGGAACAAAGAGTTCCATGTGCATGTCGACGCATCCTCCATCGCTCTGGGTACTATGCTAGCTCAGTCAGGAGTAGGTAATATCAATCACCCTATCTCTTTTGCAAGTAGAAAATTGTCCACAGCAGAGAAAAATTATACTACGACAGAACGCGAAGGTCTCGCTATGGTATATGCACTACAAAAGTTTCGACATTATCTGCTAGGATCTCATTTTAAGATGTTTACTGACCATTCTGCTTTGAAGTATCTGGTTAACAAGCCTGTGCTAGGTGGAAGAATATGTCGGTGGTTGATCCTATTCCAAGAATATGATTTTGAGATCATCATTAAGCCTGGAAGACTTAACCTAGGACCTGACCACTTGTCGAGGCTCAACTCAGGCGAAGAACCTACCAATTTGGAGGAAGGTCTTCCTGATGCCCAGCTATTTTCTATACAGATGGTTGATGAATATTTTCAGGATATTGTTCAATACTTGTCTACAGGTTTTCCACCCCCCGAGATGACCACACAACAAAAGAAGCAGTTGGTGGTTCGCGCATCGGACTTCACCTTAATAGCGGGACAGCTGTATAAAATGGGACTAGATGAAATACTGCGCAGATGCATCTTGGAGCATGAACGGCCACTAATTTTGGCTGAAGCACACTCTAGCATAGCAGGAGATCATTATGCAGGGAAAGCCACCACACAGAATATTTTGACAGCCGGCCTATGGTGGCCCACAGTTCACAAGGATGCAAGAGAATATTTCCACAGCTGCGACGTCTGTTAGAGGATAGGAAAACCATCCATGTGGGATGAAATGCCCCTAGTTCCACAGGTAACCTTACAAGCTTTTGAAAAATGGGCTATTGACTTTATCGGCCCTATCAACCCCCCCGCGAAGAAGTTCGGAGCGCAATATATTATTACAGCTACTGACTACCTCACACGTTGGGCTGAAGCCCAACCAGTCAAGAATTGTAGCACTGCTACAGTCGCGCAATTCATCTTCGATCACATCTTATCTAGGTTCGGGTGCCCTCGCATCCTTATGAGTGATTAAGGATCACATTTCTTAAATAAAACTATTGCAGTGCCGACTGAAGAATTTCAAGTATACCATCAGAAAAGTACAGCCTATCATCCACAAGCAAATGGGACTGTCGAAGCTTTTAATAAGATCCTTGAGCATGCTTTGACAAAGATTTGTAATGCTAACAGAAATGATTGGGACCTTCAAATTCCAGTAGTGCTATGGGCTTACCGAACTACTTGCAAAAAGTTGACAGGCCATACACCTTTTCGACTGGTTTATGGGCAAGAAGCCGTCATGCCCATGGAATACATTGTTCCCAGCCTCCGAATATCTGCTTTCACCGAGATGGATGACCCAGCCATAATGATAGAAAGAATGAAACAGATATTAGAACTCGAAGAAGATAGATTTATTGTAGGTTTCCAGCAACAGGTGCAGAAAGCTCGAGAAAAAGCGTGGCATGACAGACACATCAAGAAGAAACAATTCCAGCAGGGTGATCTTGTGCTCCTCTATGACAGCAAATTCATGAAGTTCCCAGGAAAATTCAAGACACATTAGAAGGGCCCATATATAGTACAGAAAGTTACTGATGGGGGCGCAGTCCAGCTAGCTAAGTTAAATGGAGAACTTTTCCCTTCTATGATAAATGGGAGTCGTCTAAAAAAGTACAGGGACAGGCCAGGTACTCAGAATTAGAGGTAGCACCAAGAAAGAAAAGTCTACGTACCCAGAATAGCTGAAATCGGGTACTGGACCATAAGACAAGCTGCTCATAACACTAGGGAATGTCGTAGTCAGAAGGCTGAAGTATGGAAAGTCGAAGGTTGGTCAGGGGTCGCAGGGTCATACTATGTCGAAGTGGAAGGTGGTCGTTGTGTCGTAGGTTCCAACTGTGTCGCAGTGTAGAATGTGATGGATGGGACAAAATGAAATTGGCAGCAGCGACACGTGATCTACTCTAAATACCTGTAATTATGAGATTTTGGGAAAATCTAAGGCCGGGTGTGATGAGATTCTTGGCATTCAAGTAGATTTGGTGTCATTAATACACTATGCTGACAGATTTTGTAACGGAATTCTATAAGTACGCTACATTGGCTTGTGAAATTTTCCTCAAAGCACTTCTTGGAGTTTGCTCGACTAGAGCCATGTCAAACAATTGTGAAGTCCAGGAGCTAGTACGAGAGTTCAGAGAGAGAGGTCTACAGAACCTTTTGAGTAATCCGCCAGTACAGTCATATTCGACCTAGGTACACAGGTAGGCAGAAGTTCACTCTAAATTAGGTGAAGGCAGGCACAAATTCACTCTAACGTGGAGCAATGAAGGCCATAAGACCTCGCCAAATGACTCTGGGGAGCCTCACCCTGAAATATTCCAGCATAGCAGAACCGTGGCAGCTGTGTGTCTTATGCAGCGTGACACGCAATTCCAGGGGACCCCAAGCTATGGATGGTTAAGTGTCACCAACCAGAGCAAGGGATGCGGGTGTAGATGGATCCATAAGGCCTTGCTCCATATAAATATCAAAAAGGAAAGAAGCAGGCAGCCGACAACCAGCAGGAAAGACTCCAGGAACCAACGCACAGTGTCTTCACTAAGCACATTTTACCACCAGCCGAGCAGATAAGTGCCCCGAGATGGGACACTGGTGAGTCTTAGGGGACTTTTGGGGAGCACACCTCAATGGTCCTTAAGATGGGTAACTCCACGGGTTTTGACTCAAAATAGTCTTAGGAGTGTCGGGGGTTGAGTCAAAGTCCTCTATTGTAATAAACCCGCGGCTTAAGACCAGGGTTTAGGGTTTTGGGTGCCCATGGTTTCAATCCATGTTTTTGTAAATAGTGTGATATAAATAGGCACTTAGGTAAATAAGAAAGGTCGGGCTTTTTGATGTAAAGAAAGAAAGGCAAAGCTAAGGCTGATTGTGTAAGGAAAGGTTAAGTCGCAGTTGTGTGCGTGGACGACCTCTGCAGCTGTGTGCGCAGAGGGTTTTTGTAAGAAGATTAAGGAAAGATCTACAGCTGTGTGCACAGAGGCCTGCTGCTATGTGCGTGGCTTGAAGGGACTGAAGGGATCTGCAGCTGTGTGTGCAGATCAAACTGTGGTTTTGTTGCACGTTGAATAAAACACAGTTTTGTGGACGTAACCCCTACACTGGGGGTGAACCACGTTATATCTGGTGTTGTGGTTTCTTGTGTTGTTCTCTTTCTGTTGTCTTTTATGCATTAATAACTGTATACATTTGATAAATTAGATCACTGCTAATAACAAACTTCGCTGTGAATTCCCTGTAGTGGGTTAAGCAAGTCACGGTTGTTTATCTATCTGTGAAATTGTATATGAATGCATGATACAGCTATGTAATTATTGATTGATAAGTTTATTAAAGGCTAAGGTACAGTAATATCCCTCTCTGCTTGCAGAAACCTGATTCTGCGGCACCCCATAGCTGTTTTGGGTGAGACTGCAACCTGTGTGCAGGTTGTTTCCGAAAGGGCCAACACTGTGGGTCTTTTGTTGTTGCGACATAAAAGGATTAAACCTGGGTCTGCCCTATTTCCCAACACATATCCTGCATTTTTTTGGATATATTAGGAAATAGATAATCAGACCATCATAAACTTTAAGAAAAGAATCCTCTCATTCAAGGATTATGAGATAAGGGTAGTGTCTCCCATTGATCCACTAGAGGGGTAAATATATGTCAAACCAATCTCTAGTGAAGGACAGGGTAATTATCTGGACCACATTTACAATGTCACTTCCTTAAAAGAGGACTACATCAATCCTACATCAGATGAGAACCTGATTTGGCGTAGTACTAGCTCATGCACATCAGATTCAGGAGAGGCATTGGAGAATTGGAAAAATAGACTGCATGAATTATCTATGAGCATATGCACTAGGATTACCAAGTCTTTGTGATGGGTGGAGAATCAGATGAGGGAGTTACCCATATATGAGGGCTTACCTAACCTTATGACCTTTCTAAGTGAGTTTGAAGGACTGGTAATAGAACTGCAGTGCTTATATGCATTAGACTATGTGCTGAAAGCTACGCCCGCTAGATGGTGGGGTATGCATAAGAAATCCATATCCAAATGTACGCAATGCAAAATATTGCTGAAATTTAGATTTGGCAAAGAAGTCATAGTTTTGAGTCAGAAGTACACATGGTTATCAAACCCTATCGAGCACTTGAATCAGTGTCGCATGACATTTGAAGAATACCCGCAATAGGAATGGATCCATCATTTCATACACACATTGGAAATGACACCCAGGAGCTGGTACACATGCATGGAGTTGCGATAAGGAACTCATGATTGGGACGAGGTGGCTAAAAAATTCGTGCACACCTTTTCATTTGTTGATGAGCAGTCGATAGTCGATTCTGCGTTGCAAATGGTAAAGGAGAAAATATTTGTTGAAATCCTTGTCGAAGTGGAAAATTCACACTAGTGTAGCGTGACCATCCAATAATGGATGGCTTGTTACAATTTGGCTAGAGAACCAGATGATGATCCTACCAACTTTAACATACTAGAATCGGAGGGTATGTGCAAGGTCAAAAGAAGTGGTATTTTGAGCGAATAGTTCCTCAAGCCACTCAAAATCAAGAAAGTTAACATTGGTTCACTGAAAAACTTGAAGTTCATCAATATAGGAGATTATTGGGATGATGAAACAGTAGCAAAGATCAAAGAGTTGCTGCTTGAGCTTCAGGATCTATTTCCTGCCAATTTCTCAGGGATGAAGGGAATAGTAGGAGATCTGGGGGAAATGAAAATACCCCTGAAAGCAAATGCAAAACCACTTAAGCAACAACCTTATAGGTTGAATCAAAGGTATGAAGAGAAGTTGAAAGATGAATTGGACCGAAAGCTTGATGTAGGAATCATTTAACCTATTGAAGAATCAGAATGGATCTATCCTATAGTGATTCAGGATAAGAAGACAACAGGTGAAGTCAAAATCTGTGTCAACCTGAAGAAACTGAATGATGCATGCTTGCACGATCCATTCCAAACACCATTTACAGATGAATTACTTGAAAGCACCAGAGGAGTATCGATAGGAAAAGACATTCGCCACAGAATGGGGCTGCTATCAATATACAGTAATGCCCTTTAGACTCAATAATTCTCCTGCTATTTTTTCTAGAACAGTAGTTTATGCTTTTAAATATTTCATACATAAATTTCTTGAAGTCTACTTTGCTGATTGGACTGTGTTTGGTCTAGTAAGAGACCATATTCAATTGTATGTGCATGATTCTGGAGTGTTGTTGCTAGTATAAGGTCACATTAAATTCAAAGAAATGTATTTTTTGCGCACCATTTGGTGTATTGTTAGGACATGTCGTGTGTCGTGACCGAATTTTGGTCGAACCAAAGAAAGTTTTGATTATCCTTAAATTACCACCGCCTATATCAGTCATGCACCTCAGATTAGTGCTAGGATACACATGCTATTATAGAAAATTTATCAGAGGAAATGCAGAGATAACTGCACCTATGGAGAAATTTTTGAAGAAATATGCGAAGTTCCAATAGATAGAAGCTTGTTAGGAAAGTTTAGACAAGTTAAAAATCAATATGGCCACCACACCAATATTGGTATTTCCCGATTGGAAGAAGAAGTTCCATGTTCATGTCAATGCATCGTTTGTCGTGCTTGACATAGTCCTGATGCAACCAGGTGAGGGTGCGATTGATTACCCTATTACTTTTTTCAGCAAAACATTGTCGACGACAGAGAAAAATTACATGACAACAGAAAGAGAAGGGCTTTCCATGGTAGATGTGTTGCAGAAGTTATGGCACTATTTGTTGGGTGGCCATTTTAACATGTACACTAGTCATTTTACATTAAAATACTTAGTCAACAAGCCACTGTTGGGGGGGGAGGGGAGATCTGTCGATGGCTCCTCCTATTTCAAGAATTTTATTTTCAAGTCATTGTTAAACCTAGTCGACTGAATGTGGGCCTTGATCACTTTTCAAGGATAGAAAGTGGTGAAAAACCAACCAGCTTAAAGGATATCTTGCCCGATGCGCAATTATTTGCGGTTACAATGGTTGATAAAAAGTTTGAGGCTATCATTCCCCTTTTGAGTACATGCTATGTGTCTGAAGGGTTCACCACTACATAGAAGAAACAATTGGTCATGAAAGCTGTTGATTTTATGTTGATCATGGGACAATTATACAAGATGGGCCCTGATGAAATATTGCATAGGTGTGTTTTTTACTATGAAAAATTATGGATAATGAGTGAAGCACATGCCAGTGTCACAAGAGGAAACTACGTTGGAAAGGAAACAATGCGTAAGATATTGCAAGATGAATTATGGTGGCCAACTATACATATGGATACTAAGAGCTTTTGTAGAAACTATGATGTGTGCAAGAGAATAGGAAAACCGTCGAGACACAATGAGATTTCGTTAGTGCCACAGATAACCCTTCAAGTATTTGATAAATGGGTCGTTGATTTTGCTTGTCCTATTAGTATACAAGGTAAAAGGACTAGCGTACGCTATATTATCACAGTGACGGACTACTTAACCTGATGGGATGAAGCCACACCTGTTAAATATTGCACTGTGACTGCGGCAAAGTTTTTATTTGAAAATGTAGTGACAATATTTGTCTATCAAAAAATTCTCCTAAGTGACCAAGGTACACATTTTGTTAACAAAATGATTAATGATCTTACCACATAGTTCCAGATTAAACATAGGAAAACAACACCCTATCATCCTCAAGTGAATGGAACAGTTGAAGAATTCAACAAGATTTTGGAAAATACATTAACCAAAGTATGTAATGCACGCAAAGATGATTGGGATCAGAAAGTTTCAGCTATGCTATGGGAATAACACACAACTTGTAAGAGATTAACATGACGCACTCCATTTAAACTCATGTATGGACAAGAAGTTGTTGTAATGATGGAATATATTGTGTCGAGCCTAGGAATTGTTATGCTAATAGAAATGACAGATGTGGATGTTGTCGAGCAAAGATTGTCGCATCTCGTTCAAATGGAGGAGGAACGCTTCATTGCAGGATTCCATCAAAACATCAAAACGCAAAGACAGAAAGCATGGAATGATAACCATATAAAGACTAAGAAGTTCAAATTCGGAGGACTTGTTTTGTTCTACAACATCAAATTTTTTAAGCATCCAAGAAAATTGAAGACGCATTGGCTAGGGCTATATGTGATCGTGCACATCACTGAGGCCGACGCAGTGAAATTACATAAGTTGGATGGAACACCAGTCGTAGGCTGAAATCTTACCATGATGGATGCGACATGGCTGGGTAAGAAAGAACGTTAAAGAAAAAAAAGAGAAAAAGAGAAAAGGAAATTATTTTCTTGCACGTCTGCGACATGAATATGCAAATCGCAATAAGAGAGGGAATGACAGTTGGATGCCATTAAAGCATGGACATTCAAAAATATTTAGGAGGTTATGACAATTAAGTGTCATTAATTCCACAAGTACAAGGAAACTGGTGGCATGATTTTTGGTCCCATCCGTCGTCCTCTCCATTACTGTCCTAACAGGTACAGGTCATAATTCAAGCATGTAAAGTAAATTTTGGAATGTGTAGAATGGAAATCCCATGTGATCAATGAGATGCATCTCTTCCATTGAATGATTGCATGCAGGATGAGAGCCTCTTATAAATATGCACCTTCGTCATGAAGATTAACTTTAATTTCACAAAGAGAAGAAGAGAGAACCAGAGTTTGCAATTGTGAGAGCCAATGTTGATGTTAATTTCGATTTCCAGCACTAACGAACAGTCTGATGTTACCATCGCATCACCTTTCCTGATAAATGAAGAAGTTATATCGTCTGAATCATAACACGTGTAGGAGGAACCAGAAAAAATGGTGCAGTCAACTCCATAGACTGTTCCTCATGCTACTTCGGCCCCTACTTTGGCCCCTGGTTAGAATCCACCTGCTAACCCACTAGCTGCAAGTCTGTGACAGTTTGTGTTAAGTGTAGACTTTCCAAGAACATCTGGGTCATGGGTTAGGGAGAATAAATTTATGAAGAACCAGAATTCCACCACAGAAACACTAGTTCTGCCACTGAGACAAGACATGAATGCTAGTATAGAGGAGCAGAACTTTCTACCACGATATGTATGACCAAGGAGACTAGAAGTGCCTGAAGTGAATCTCCCAATGCGAGCGCGCTCCTCCTTGGTGGCACCCTAGATCCCTATTGGCATGATATTGTTAATGAACATCATTCCCAAGCTGGTGGGACTCAAATTTTAAGACAATGATACCCTCAAACAGGTAGACGTGGAATGAAACAAGTATATGGTCACTCTTCCAGCCGTGCCTCCTACGCGATAGATTGTAGTTCCAATGGAGTGGGATCGAGTTGTAGAACACGAGGGCCTAGTTAATTTGTTGCATATGCCGCATTTTGGTCGAAGTAAAGAAGTGAGCACATATGTGCGCCAGCTCTTGGTCTACTTCCATGGAGGATTTTTATGGCTCGACAAACCATATTATGTCAATGTCTAGCTCATTTCATTGATCATGGGTCTCCCATGATCAGGACTCGACCTTGCACCATATATGTGCAAGGATAGGGATACGAGAAATATAAGGGAAAAGTATGAGCTTTCGCATGCAAACAATGGATTCCTCATTTCCTCCATAACTAACAATACAGTGAGGTTCACTACAAATTTTTTATCTTGCAAGATGTTGCACAAAATGTGACCCACTGACTGCACTATAGGGACAGTGGAACTAGAAGAACTTTGCGTTCAAGGCATGGTGATCAATAGTCCTAGTTTCTACTGAATGAGCTGCTAGAATATGTAGCACAAGCGTAGGAAAAAGGTAAGATAAAATTCCACTACTCCTGGTTGCTGATTTTTAATTATTTTATAGTTTGGTTAGACCCACCAGACTATTATCCATTGGACATCCTAGTGCTATGCCAAGGCATGAAATATCAAAACCTGTGGGAAGACACAGAAGATAAGATCCGACAAAAATATAACAACATAGAGTTCTTTCTGCATGCGCAGGCACTAAGAGACGTCGTGAAACACTAGCATAGAATTATTGTTGTGATAGTCTAAAGGTATATGCCTTTCATAACTTTCCAGGTTGGCATCCACAATATCATCCTGGAGTTGCGACAGGACCTGACGAAACAGGCATAGCTATGATTATTGACCAGGATGCGGAAGCAGTCAGCCAAGAATGGCCTAAAGAATGGTGCATTCTAGTTGACAGGGAGATGGACCAAGGTAATGACCAAGGTAATGGCAGGGGTGAAGCACAAGACAACCAATCGCAGGACTCATACGAAGAAGATGAAGACAACGATGAGGAATCTGATAAAAATGATTTAGAGTGCACGCCGACTAATGAGGATGTGCATACCCAAAATAATGAATATGAAAAGGAATAACATGATCTGCAACACAATCTCATTGAGGCCATTAATGAGGTATGAATCACAGTCGAAGCCAAGACGTATGGAGTTGATCCCCATGATACATTAGAATCACCACTGTTGTTGTCACTGCTGAAGATAGGGATCAAAGCGCAAGCATTGGAAATAAGTGAGCAAGCATTTGATGATGTTGCACATGAGTTGGGGAAATTGACTTTTGATTTTTCCAAACTAGCATTGGCCGAAGCATTTTCTATTCAGTATGCGACCGCGACAGAAATCAGAATCCAAGAAAATTATCTTGCATTTCAGGCATAGAAGGATATAAGGAAGGAGAAACAATGTAAGGCCCTCCTTAGGGATAAGCAACAAGAGAGCAAGGCCCAAGAAGATATTAGGATTACATTGGATGAAGCCATTAGCAACGTAGTAGAAGAATCTCCAGTGGAAGAAGGCCAAGAGGAAAGAGATGCAGCCACCAAGATAGCTCTGTTATCCAGGATTGCCGTAAACTTAAAGAAACGGGTGGAAGAGATTAAAGTGCAACAAATATCAATAACACCCCTCAAGGTCCTAGAAGAGTGTAGGAAAACAACATCTAAATATGTTGATCGAAGTAAGCAAGGAGAGAAGCTCTGTACTTAAGAGATCAACATAGTCTCTACAACGTGGGAATCGCTCCTAGAATATGAAACAACAATGAAACACGTAGAGGACACACACCAAGCTGAGTTGAAAATAACAATGATTAAGGAATACATGAAGAAGCTTCCCATCAAGGAAAAGCTTGCTAAGGTAGTTGAGCTGAAACAACTGCATTAGGAAGTAAAAACTCTACGCGACAAGGTGCAGAGTAGAAATGACAAAGTTACAGCACACCAATCGGAATTCAAACGAGTTACAAGGCTCATTTAGCTTTTACAACAGAAGCTCCAACATATAACTCATCCGCTAGAATATGTACCCTCAGAACATATCAGTTTCAATCATGTTGAGCAATTGGAGAAGCAAGCAGAGGAGGTGCGAGAAGAAGTTGTCTAGGTACAAGGAATTCTCAAAGCATTTCAAGACAAAGTCGGTACCGTGGTGCAGTAAGAGCCAGAACCATAGATTTTCTTAGTGGCTTGGGATGATCCACATGTGAGTGTTTGGGGCTTGTTGGGCCAAGAAAGAGCACAAGGAAGAAATATAAGTGCAAGTGCAGGTAGGATAAGCAAGCGCCCGACAAGAAGGAAGAGGAAAAGGAAGGAAAGGAAGCACAAAAGAGAGAAAGTTGGGACAAGGAATAGTGTGATAGAGGAAAAGCGAATCTATAGGTAGATAGAAGAGTAAAGGCTAAAAGCGACAGGACAGGAAGGTCATAGATACTAAAGGGGGTGGAATATTGAAAGATGTTTTTGTGGCCCGATTAGAGGAAATTTCAACTCAAAATGGGCCTTTTAACTTTAACTCAAATTCCATGTCATCATGTGTTAGCCAATGAAATTGCTTTAAATTTGAAATACCNAGAGAGCTCGTCGGATGCGGAATTAAATTCCGCATCCAACGAGTACCCACTCGGCATACTTTTGATAGACCCCGCTACCCCAAAAACAAGAAATACCTGGAAAAATGTGATGATGATGTCATCATCCATCATCAAATTTTTTCAGGTATTTCTTCTTTTTGGGGTAGCGGGGTCCATCAAAAGTATGTTGAGTGGGTACTCGTTGGATGCGGAAATTAATTCCACATCCGACGAGCTCTCCCGATTGAAATTTGAGTAAAAACACGGGGAGATATGTCAAAAATACAAACAAAAAAGTAGTTTTTTCTTTTCTTCCTCCAAAATTAACAAATATTATTTTATTATTTTAACTATTATTTTATTAATTTTTTTTAGGAGGCACATTTTGAGTTGAAATTTCCTCTAATAGGCTAGTTATGGCCAGTAATAAGTGTATTTAAAGACGTTTCTGTGGCTATTTATGTCCTGTAATAAATGTATTGAAAGATGTTTTGTGGCTATTTATGAATCTAATAAATGAGATGTACCTGATCGACCCTGCATGGTCTTTTAGAATATATGA
This sequence comes from Pseudotsuga menziesii, assembly GCA_001517045.1. Classification (NCBI taxonomy): domain Eukaryota; kingdom Viridiplantae; phylum Streptophyta; class Pinopsida; order Pinales; family Pinaceae; genus Pseudotsuga; species Pseudotsuga menziesii. Next base: position 681,495 of record LPNX010166182.1, read on the forward strand.
ATAGGAAAATCCCATTTTCTATAATGGTTCATTAGGTTGTGTTGTTGGTTGGTTGGTTTCAAAAGTTACAAAATAGTTTAAGAAATCAGAGAGAAGTATGATAACAGTGTCATCGAAGGGTGTTGATCCATGGAACTCGTTTTGCAGAAAGGTTTCTGAATAGTAGGAGTCATTATGTAGCTAAGTGCATAGATAGTAGAGTATAATATTCAATCCAAGCTGTGTGCGGATCAGTAGGAGTAGTTAGAATAAATCATAACAAACCAGAGAGCATGAGATCAATAAAGGGTCTGAGCTAAAAATACATATCTTAAAACAGTTTGCAGTCAAGTCGCAGACTGAAGGGTGCCATATATTTCTCATGCCAGATGAAGAGCACCTTTGTGGTTTTTCTTGGTTGGGTTTCCATGTTACATATTGTGTCGAATGAATGTGCTTGTTGAATATTTGTGGGTTATTTTGTATTGTTTCTATTTATTACTTAAGTGAATGTCACAATATTGATAAAAGCAATTGAATGAATGAATGACTAAATCATCGTCGAAGAATTGCATATTATTTCATGCTCATGTACTATTAAGTTGTAACACAGCCACACCACTGTCATTTATTGTTAAGGAATCATCTGTGTTGCACAGTTGCACTACTGTTGCAAGACTAAGATGGATAGAATGAATGCACAGTAACATTGACAGTATTTTATATAGTTTCAAGTCTGTGTCGCACGTTGGTTGTGTCACATTGTTGCACCATTGTTGAGTTAGCAAAGAGACTCCAACCTTCTGACTTTGTTGATCTCCTTGGATGTGCACTAGGGGATTGTAATCCCTAGCCTATTGCGGAAACATGGTTCTGGAAGTTACACATTAATATATCTCGGGTGAGACTATGCCTACGTTGTGGGTGTTGCTAACTGATCTTTGTTTGTCGAGCTGATATCTTTGGGTGTTTTATTGGTTTTGTGGGTCTGTTGAACCTAGGTTGCAAGAGTGAGGAAAAGTAGCCAACATTGGAACAAGACAATTCCAAATATAACTCCCTACACTCCTCTCATGCTCTCTTTATCTTCATTCTTGCACTCAACAATGCCTCTCTCCACTTGTCTCTATTTATTTGAGCATCATCATTGCTCTAATGTTGCAAGGATATCAAAATGTCCCCTCCTCTATCTCCTTGTTTTTCTCATTGGCTAAGTATACTCCGCACATGCCTTATTCTATATTGTTTCCTCCTTCTTCACTTCACTTCCATGGTTATAAGTTCCATCTCTACTACAACATTCAATCTCATGGTGTAGTTCACCTTCATGTCTAAGATTGTATCATTGTTCTATGCTTTTTAGATTTAACTTTGCACTTGGTAGTACAATTCCCTTCTCTTTTTCCAATTAATACTCCAATTAATAGCAGATCCAATGTGTTGGATGATTTTATAAGGCCCAAACAACTTTGGTACTAATTTCTATTCAATTTTATTTCTAAGGAATGTTTTTTTATAGGGTTCAAAATGAATAAATATTTGGTCTTGTTTTCTAAAAGAATGCTCTAAGCAATTCTTCTCAGCATGTTGCTTCATTCCTTTTTGAGAGATAACCAAATTATCCTTGATTTTTTATAGAATAGATTCAATTGGTGCAAAATGTGCAATCTGTTGCATGAACTGTAGAGGTTCCTAGAAACTACAAAGCAATCTAGAAGGGTTTTTGGACACAGATAGTTACATAGGGTGTCATTTATATATCTCCATGATAAGTGGAATTGTACCACCATCCTGCAAGGGGAATCCATTGTGCCCATTGGTGTATCATTTTGGAAGTGGAGAATCATAGATATGTTTCTAAGTATTTGTTGGCCACTTTTGTTTGACCATGTATTTAGAGATGACATACAATGCTAATTTTCAATTAGGTACCCTAAAGTTAAAAAAATCTAGTAACAATTTACTAGTGTGACTTAAAATATAACTTTGGAAGAGATCCTAATCCAAGATATTGGAAGGGAACGTGCCATTTGGCTTAAAATTTTGATCCATGAATACTTGGGAAAATGAGGAAAATGTAAATGAGTGTGATAAGGGGAATAATGAGCATATTTGGAAAGGAAATGGACAACATCCATAATGACTATTTGGTTTCCAACTCTTGGAAGACCCATTATAATTCCATAGATAGTTAGTCTAGTATATACTAGGATCAATAGTGGTTACAATGCCCCTAGTGTCTTCATAATATCATCTTGATTCCTTTAGCAAGTGTCACATGCTAATACAGAATCTTGGACATATATTTTCATGTCTTCCCTAAATAAGGAGTGCATATCTTGTTCATAGGTTTTATAAAATCTAAAGCGACATGTGGTAAGTGATCATGAAACCTCTCTAATACACTGTGTTTTAAGGAATATTTTTTACCATAACAATGTTCCCTTTATACTTCATTTTATTTTGTTTCCATGTATAACCTTTAATATTACGTAAGCCTTTGAATGAGTTGAGACATAGTGGAATTTTCCATCCATTCTTGATGGAATTCCTAAAATGAACCTAGAATGAGTAAGGACAATGCATAGAGGGAGCCTTCCTCCTCATATTGCATTGATAAAGTGTAAACTACCACAGTTTATTTTCCTTTATTATATATTATCTCACAATCATACCCAAGCATCTTATTGACCCACTTATCCTACTCTAGTGACAATAACCATTTTTCTAAAAATACTTTAGATCATGATGGCCAGTATTGCTCTAATAACATTAATTTCCTTATTTCTTTAATACCATGGCCACAAGTGATGAGTAAGGTATGATATTGATACATATGACTCCAACCTCAAATATTTTAAGAATTATCTTTTCTATTTAACTCTTCCACTCAAAAGGGTACTATAAGGATGCACATTGGGTGGTTGAGTACCTATAACCAAGGGGATACTAAGGTCATTCTCACCACATGAAGGAAGTAAACCACATGGTGTAATTCCAAGTATATATTGACTTTTAAATGGGACTAATTGAAAATGAGAGAGAATCTCTTATGGGGAGGTGTTCACCACTTGTATGGCATTGAACTAGGAATTAATTCCTAAATGACATTTCTTCCATAATTTAAGGGGAACTAGATTTAATCCCATTTAGTTTATGTTTATTCGCTTCCTTAGTGAATCTAATATATATATATATATATATATATATGAACTACATGGTGATGGTTTCCAAAGTGCATAACCATTCTACACTCATAACTACATCAATATCAAACATGTGGGATTTGATATGATACTCTCCTATTTGAAGTTTCACATTTCCACATTGGCCTCCACATTTCATCTTATTTCCATTGGCTATACTAATTTGAAAATTTTCTATGGCATGGACATAACAATGGGTTTCTGTAACAACTCTCCTATAAATAAAATTGTGAGTGATATCATTGTCAATCAAAAGAATCTACTTGTGGTTCTTGAAATAACCAATAAACTTCATAGTTTGGTTTGTATAAAAACCAGATAAAGAATGGAGAGAAATTTGGGATTCCTCATAAGGAGATTATAAGGTTGTTCTTATTAAATATGAGGGGTTGTGTCTTTGAAGTGTGATTTAGGACTTTCTTTGACTAGGATGTATTTCAAGTGGTTATGGGAGGATGCATCCATTTGAAATATTTTTTATTTTTTACATTTGTGCCCTTTGAAATAACATTAATCACAATTATATCAAAGGTTGAGGCATTGGAATTCATCATGTTGAGTGTGTTATATTCTTTACATGGAAATCAACAATCAAATTTGATGTTCGATTGGTTAGCAACTCGACTGAAATTTAATTCGACCGATGGTGGAATTATGGTCGATGGACCAACTAGTATAGTAGATTGGCTGACGATCCCAACTAATCAACAGGGAATTTGATTAGCACAAAGCAGACATGTATTTGAAAAAAAATTGTATCACAAGAATATCAATGGGTTGTCTATTATGGTTGACTCATTCAAGTCAACTGTAACATAATAAATGCATTCATTTAGGAATTTATGGACCACCATTAGTGAGCAGTTAGTTATAACTAGCTCGGGTATCACAAGCTAGTGTGTTTGTTGCATCTATAAATATAATGTAATGTAGAATGTTATGTATGGAAAAAGGTAATGTTACTTTTATAAGAGTAGTGAATTCATGCTTGAGATATAACGACCTTGTAAATCATTGTTGTAAACACTAGTTAAGAGTGTTGTTTATAGATGAGTAGTAAATCTCATTGGTTTGTTGGTTTTTTCCAATAGAGGGTTTTCCATGATAAATTTATGTGTATTGTGTGACTACGTAGTGTTCCATTGTTTAAATTTTTTAACTATAAGAAACATTATGCATGATCATTGTATTCGGTATTACTACCCAACAATTGGTATTAGAGTTACAATTGAATTTAAGGGGAATCCTTTTTTACTAAGGGTTTGGATTGGTTATTGATATGGAGAATACCCAATTTCAATGGGAGTTCTATAATGACTGGATCATAGTTGAGAATGTCCGATAGTTCAAGGATAGAAATTAAAAAGTGTAATGGACATAATTTTGAGATTTGGAAGGTTAAATTGGAGGATCTCCTTATGGATATTGGAACCACTCTGACATGTAGGTCGAAGGAATGTTGGAAGAAAAGTTAATAAGAAATTAAGGAGAACAATCCAACTTTGTTTAGAAGATTATATATTGTTTAATGTATTAGAAGAAGACGCTACACAGAAAATGTTGGGGAACATATACCAATAAAAATATCTGGTTAATTACTTGTTTATTCAGAAGAAACTATATATTTTGACGATGAATGAGGGTAACTTAGTTATAGATAACTTGAATGCATTAAACACTATATTTAGTCAGTTGTTGTCTGGGGATATTAAAATCACAGAGGAGGAGAAATGTAGGAGTTTGTTGTGTTCTTTTCTAGACTCATGGGATATCTTGATCGTAGCTATTGGAAGAAATAATACCACATTGAATATCAATAATGTGGTTTCATCTTTGTTTTCATAGGACATAAGATGAAATAAAATGGAATGTTCAACCCATGATGCATTGTTGATGACAGGTCAATTGGTCGATAGAGGAAAAGGTAAATCCTCAGGTGCAATATCAAAGTAAAGGGGTATATCTAAGAGATCGGATCCAAATCCCCTCATCTGACTATGAGAAGATATTGGAAATGAAAAAACGTTGGGCATTATAAGAAATACTGTAAGTGGACAAAAATCGAGAAGAGCAAAGGACCTGGGCAAGAAAGTTGACTAGAAGTAATCCTTCAACTGAAGAAAAAGAGATATGTATTTTTCCTTTACAAGTACACAATTACATCATGACTCTCAGTTAATCGAATCTAGTGCATCATTTCATATGGCACCATGTAGAGAATGGTTTTGCAAATATGAGAAATTCGAAGATGGTGATGTTCTTTTAGGAGATGATTGACCAACCAAGATTGTTAGATGAGGTACAATTCTTATTAAAATATTGAAGGAGAGAAACGCTTCCAAGTGTGCTTCATATCCTAGTTTTTGTCTCAAAACCTGATATCCATCAAGAAGATGGGGAATGTATGTGTACAATCTATGTTTGAGAAAGATACATGCAAGAAGGTGTGAGTAGCTATGGTATTGATGAGATGAGTCTAGACTATAACAGTATACAAGATATTGGTAAGAGCAAACACCAATGGATCTGCAACTACAATATTTCCTAAATCTAATGATATATCTTCACACTAGTACAAAATGAGAGATAATTGACCAAGATACCAAAAAATTTGGTCACCATAGTTTTTTCAAGCAACAAATGACCAAAATTGAGAAATTTTTAGTGAGTTAACTAAAAACGACCAAGATAAATGACCAATTTGGTCACAGGATAACAAATAAACTAAAAATGACCAAGATAAATGACCAATTTGGTCACAGGATACGAACTAAACTAAAAATGACCACATAACAATTGGTTTTTTATTTGGCCATTTGTAGTTGTGTCACTCTGAGAGAGGAAAATTACAATTTTGACAATGAATTTGTACAATTTACTAAATTCTAACTATGTAGATGGATTCAGAGACCCCATGGGGTATCTAAATCCATCTGCACAGTTATAATTTAGTAAATTATAGAGCCCCTCATTTTAAGAGGGAATCCTATGTGATAGAGATGTAGGAAATACTAACAAAAATCAACGTAGTTAAAGTAGCGTTCTTAATGGGGATTTGAATTTTACTACAAAATGTGTTTAAGCATAATTTTGGGTATCTGTCAACTTTACAATTTGACTTCTAGAAAAGGTTTTTAATAGGTTTTCATGGATTGTGAACTCAATGCAATTAACGGTTTCTGAATTTGAGGTCTAGAGGTATGAAAAGACATTTAGAATTTAAAACCCCCTTGTGTCCCAGATTGCTCCATTATTTTATGAATATATTTTTTATATTCAAGCATAACAAACATTGTTATGATAATTCTATTTTTTTAACTAAGTGACCATAAAGCCATAAGAATGAATGACTAATCTAGTAGACACTTTTTTCAAATGATTATTGGCTTTCAATTCCAAACAAACATTCTTGATGTAGTATTATTAGTATACTTGGATTATTTTTCAATGTGTGTCTTCTAAGGGATCATTTCTTTGAGGCCATTCTGTTACCTTTTTTTATATCAGACAAGGATTAATCCCCCCGCACCCCTAGGATGGATTTATGAGCTCAGTCGAGGCTATCCCTAATGTTGAATGGAAGAATGTTGATATTCCCACTGTAGAGGTACTCAGAAACTAGGATTGTACAAATACGGTTTCCTCCTTGGACTCCCTATGGTCAACCCTTTTGTGAAATGGCTCTCTCCCTCAACCTATGACCCACGAGAATTGAACGAGTGAGCTTATATGGTGACTTAACCAACACTTTTCACCAACTAAACTACAAATATGGGATAACCTGAAACTTATATGATATGAGAATCATTGAGGTGCTCATTTACGGGTTTCTTTACCAAGGGCTTCCGGTGTGATGAGTTGACATGTAGATGATAATCAATTTTTGCATATATTTTAGCATGTGATAAATGGGTTCTTCAATATATTATTTTACAGGTTATGTCTATCCATGGTCTCTATTCCACTTAATTGTTCATTTTCTTCTAAAGAACAAAATACTAAATTTATAATTGGTGAGCATATTATATATCAATAAATTTATAGGATAAAAATAAATTTGTAATTGTTGAACATATTATATATCAATAAATGTATAGTAAAAAAATAAAATTATAATTGTTGAGCATATTATATATCAATAAATTTATAGTATATTGTTGGCTCAACCTTAAACCAACAAAACCCGGTTGACAGGGGTCCCACTCTGTTGACACTCAACCCACTGTGATCTCCCTAAGCATTGTACCAGACAGGTTTTACCCTGTCCAACAACACCCGCAGAGTAGATGAAGTCTCACCCGAGATAATCAAGGGAGGGCTATCGAAACCAAGTTTCTGTAGTATAGAAGAGGATTAGGGCATCGACGATTCATTAGCTTAATGACCAGATCATATCAACTTCTTTAATTGAACCATTCATCATTGCACATCATTCATTCACAATTGTAATAGATCTACCAGTGCGAAAACATATCCAAAAAGATAACAACATTCATAAACAGTAAGCATCACATCATAGATCCATATTTCAATTTCACTCAGCATTCATCATCGAATTTGAAGGAACAGAAAGACAAAAAAAGAGAAGATAACAACGATTTAGGTCAACATCCATCTTATCATATTACTTCTACGCAATCAACCACAAATCAAAACGGATAAAAATTCATCCCTTGATTCCCTCACTTGATCACACCAACAATGGATCTAAAACATTGTCTCTAAAAGCATTCCCAAAAATGCATATATCCATCACAATTACTGTTATCTCCCAAAAAGTACACCGTCATTTTGGGTGATAGAATGGGTTAAATTTTTTATTTCTGTGAGTCATGGCCTTCAAAATTCAAAATTTCAGCTTTCGGCAATCAACTAAGTCTGTGGAATTTTACTTAACTGCCGAAATAGGCCAGTTTGTGCAGCTAATACGGTTTGCCATAATGACTTTAGCTGCCGAAAGTGTTTCCATGATCAAAATTTAAATGTCATGCTCTTGAATGTGCCAAATATTAAGCTACATATTAATCATCGAATTCCAGTCCACATGTCAATTCATATATGGATATATAAATAGAACCCGCTGAGTCAAACCCCAAGACCGACAGCAGGTGTCCTGGGTGTGGTGAAAGTCTTTGCATTGTGGAAAATCTGACAGGTCGAAGGTATCTGGCCTCTAATCGAACCATGATTCAAGCTGTGGATTAAGTCACGAGCCCGGAGCACATAAGGTCAAAGTAATATGCTTCTCAAAGACTGGACAACGTGCAACCCCTTTTTAAGACAGGAAGCAAGAGAATATTCGGCATATGCATCTTTTGGGCTTGCGCTATGGAGAGAAGAGAATGATTCCTTATGGTGGAGCACGTTTAGAGTGCTTGAAGGTTATCTCAACTATTAAAACTTACCGCTATATCCTAGTGCAGAGCATTTGATGGTCTAATTATTGCTAGGTTATAAATCGATCAATAGTCCAGACATTATGAAGGAGAACGCCAGACTCTACAGGACCCTCAGAGTGCTCAGGAAGAAGATGAAATCACCAGTAGTTATCGAGGCACAACCAGCAACTACAGGAGCAGCACCATCTGGTCTTGAAACTCTAGCTTATATAACCACCGCCTTCGAAGAAGAGATACCAGTGGAGACCTAGCAAAGACAGACCAGAAGTGCGACTAGAGGGAAGGGAGCAGCTTCAAAGAAGTCCTAGGGACTGATCACGGGCTTGCAGGAAAGCATCGTTTTGGTTTTATAAAATTTTGGACAGTTTTCCTCTTTCGGCAACTTAGGCGAGCCTCACAGAGATCATTAGCTGCCAAAAGGGCTGACTTTCGGCGGCTAAGGAACGAAATCGACAGAAGAGTTAGCTTCCGAAAGCCTGTTTTTTCATTTTTTCTCTAAATTTCGCCCAGATCTCAATTTTGTTTGCTGAACTAGCAGAAAGCCGATGAGAATGAATGGATCATAAATTATGTTATCAAGATTGAAGGGTTTTGAGCGAGATTTAAGTCATTTTGGCATTTTGGCTAAGTTTCAACCTCGTCTTGAAGAACAGCACTAAAAGTCGACTGCCACATCATTAAATTCAAATCTGTGGTGCGCCCAACTAAGTCCACCGAGCCTTGGGAGGCTACTTCATTTCATCAACCATCGAGCTTTGAAAGCAGATCAACACATCAGCATTGCCTTGATTCAAGGAATCAGTCCTACTTTTTTGCATGTACCGTTTAGTTAATCTCTTAGTGTGACAGATCCATGTTTTAGGATCTGTAGACTATTTTGTAAGGCTATAAAGCCAAAGACATTTGAAGAACACAGGGTTCAATCTTGGAGAGAATTTGGCCTATGTACTGATTGCTTATCCTAATACAATCACAGTCTTCTTTTGCTACTGTTATCAGACTTTTCATCCATCTTTCTTTTCTGTACTCTGTTTAAGTTTAGCTCAGCTTTATGCTCATGAACTTGAATGAAGGAATTCTTTACTATTTAGTATGACCCTGCATGCCAAATGTACTTGGTTATCTGACCCTGCATTCCAAATGTACTTGGTTATCTGAATAGTATTCTCCATACCTTTCTTGTTATATTGCATCTGATTGACAGTTTCTAAAAGCACTGGTTCATTAAGATATTCTGATAAGTTAATCTCTTCATTGTGCTTTCTTGGTATCCCATTGATCCACCTACTGAAAAACATTCATTTCTTAAGTTACCAAGCATACTTAGCCATAACCACTAAGTAGTTTCTTAGAGTGATAACAATTACAATTCTTCTATTTATAGGATTGCGCCTTTACATTCATGGTCCACTTATAACTAAATCCTAATTGATTTTCTAACTAATGCCCAATATCCACAAAATATGGTCCAAAAGTACAGAAAGTGACAAAATATTCAAAAGTAGTCCATCTTCTGCCTTGCATGCTACCCTTGTCTTGCGCAGTTTCTTCTGAGCTTGTGTGGCATCCGTGATGCTACGCAAATCACCCCAACCCCTTTCCAAAAGCCCCCAACATAGTATTGTGGCTCGTCCTTGAGCCACATCAGGTGGACATGGTGTACTGGTTGATTTTAATCTTGAAGTCTTCGTACTGCTGAGAAATTTCTGATACCTGTGTCTTGATTTTCTCAACAAGGTCTTGAAATGCAAGCAAATCCTACTTTAACAGGTGCTCCACCATCTTGGCATTGAATTCCTTTTTTCTATCCTGCACAGCCTGCCATGCAGTGAATGCTTTTACTGACAGTTGGGATCCAATTTCTTGGAACTCGTCGAGTTGGTTAGTACGTTTCCACTATCGCTCCTGCACTTTTCCAACTTGCTGTTGTAGCTCCTTTAGATTCTCGAATCGCATGATTGACACAAGTGGCGGCATCATATTCAATGTTGTCTTTAATGTCACCAACTAGTTCTCGGATTCTTGTAACTTCTTTGTAAGTTGTTGTAACTGTTCATCTTGAATGAAACTGCCCCAAAACTATGTCATTTCTTTCATGACCTTTTTAGCCTCTTGATCGGTCTGTTCAAACTGTGCCTCTATATATTAGATGGAATTATTTTGTTCTGCAACCTAATTTGGCAGTGTATCGGGGTAAACCATAGCGTTCAACATGATGTTGTCCAACTGGAGCTATGTGATGACTTCTCCAAGTCGTTTGGCCTTGGTGAATGCATCCAGCTCTATTGTGCTTTCATGTATGTAATGTCAGGAATTTGTAATGGCCTCTTCTACCTGCCCCTGACTAGTGCAGAAATGTGCCTTCTCAATAACAAGGAGGTCAGTTTCTTTCTTCAGCTGTTTTATTTATTTTACGACCTTCATCTTCAACTCTTCCTGTGCTGTCTTGAATGTTGTGATCTCCTGCGCTTTTTCTGCTGCTAGTTGCTCCCTTACCCGTTATAATTACTCTAATTCCTTCTTCATTGACTCTTATTCAATTTGTGACCACAAGTACTGGTTTGAGATCCTTTTGTCTATCATCCAATTCCTGGGTTGGAGACCCACTACATGTGCACTAAGGTCTAGGTGGAAAACTTATTAATATCCACTGCGATGCTCTACAACTACTATAGTGCGGAGTTCACATCGTCTTTTATAGAATCGATTACAGTTGGGGGAACCTAAATGTTCCTGGCCCATGACTCAATGTTAATCGACGTGAAATATTTCACAATTGCACTTTTTGGTCCTCTTCGTGAAACAACATTATATATAGAATCTAACTTGGTGCGTACCTCAGCAAAACCTTCTTGGGAAGACCTCTGCATTTCTTTTGCTGCAACATTAGATGATTCCATGACAACCTTAATAATCTATTGTAATTGCGCATTTAGCACAAATCTGGTACTACTATTTGCATCGTGTTCCATTTTCTTCTTCATCCTTATCTCCTTAAAGACAGGTTGCGCCTCAAGATCCACACGAGTTTCTGTTGAGGATTCTCCATCAAAATTGTGATGAATCCACTCCTTGCACATAGGCTCTTCAAGGGAATCTGCTGGTGGCCTTGTTGATACTTCTCCTGCACTTATTGGTTTGCGCCATTCTGTAGGCCAATCTTGAACTGCTGCGTCCAGTTCTTCATCTGTAAGCTTATATCCCATTGGCAGCCATTGCTTGTCAGGATCACGTCGAGCGTGGATCTGAATAGTATGGGACCTAATGGTGAACCACATAATTCGTCGATATTTCACTACTGTTGCATCTGATAACAATGGAACTTTGACCACTACTGCCTATAATGCCTCCCAGTAGACCCAAAAGTGGATCGCATAATTTTCTTGCCAACTGGGCTCCTCAACACACCTTAAAAGCTTCGACAGTCATTCTTTGGTAGTCCTTTGGCTCCATCCAAGCCACCAATGCAATTAAAATGAATAGCCAACTATAAGTGAAAGGCCGCTCCCTGGCCTAAACTGTGACGATGTCCTTCGTCAATTGTTTCAACAAAAAGAGGGACCAGCTCATTTGGACTCCCTCGGTGCATTGCTGTGCACATGAAATCACCCTTGAAGTGCACTGAGTAGGGTGATTCTTTCTAAAAATATTACTTGCCAAAATCCATGTGCCAATATGCACTGTCCTATCATTAATGATTTCAATACGATATGCTCTGCCATTACGCTGTAAATCATACCTTTCCTTCATTCATGCTGCAAGTCGCTTGTCATTATCCCTTCCTTTGAAATATTGTGATGGGTTTGGCCCATCCTTTGGTAACCCCATTATCTCTGAGATCAAATCCACCGTAATCACAATTAGTGTGTCCAACCATAGCTTTCCTCCATGAAAACACACCAAAATATGTTTGATGCACACATTTGCTTCATTCAGCCGCCCAAAATGCTGCATGTTGATGAGCCCTAACAACCTAGATTTGTCCAACCCTTGCACCCATGGTTGTGGAATACGCACTATGGGAACTCCTTCTCTTGAAGGAAATGACTCGTAGGGCTCATCTACTACATCCTTCCATAGAAACAGATCATGATCCTCTTACTTCATCTTCATCAACGTAGGGACAATGTCAGTGGTGCACATCATCCCTTTCGGCAGCGGTGACATTTTTGGCTGATACTTCTGATTTTTGGTCAAGCGTCAGGGCTTCACACCAGGTCAGGTGGGAGCAATGTAACCTGGAATATCTTTTACAGAAAACTCAGTGTGAACCGTTGATTCTACAACACCAGAGCTAGAGGGCCCCGTCTGGGAAGTTCCTTCCTCTTGCACCTTGATGGAAGTTCTCATCTGCCTCTTGTATGGCAGTGTGGAGGTCGGCTTCTGGGCCTTCCACTTCCCCTGCAGAATCTATAATGATCCAACCGTCATGCTTATGAATTCTTCAACAATGGAAGTTGATCGAAATGATGACTCTTGCTCACTCGAAATATCCATAATGTCGGGGTTTCTCAACATGCCACACCAATACACCTCACTAGTCTAGCTATCACATTCCCTCCACTTCACTCTACAACTCACACAATTCACTCTGAAGCTCAATTATACAATCTTAGCAACTTACTTATCATAGTGACGCTCTCAGCCCACGTTGAGCGCCCTCTTATAGCATTTCATCGATCCATCCTTCATCATTACCAAATGAGCTGTGACCATCATGACAGAATTTGTCATTAAGGACCTGTATCTACTAACAATCTTGTCATTCTAACGGTTAGATCGGCCATAAATGCTCGTCGCTTCAAAAAGTGTCCCTGGTTAACTGCTTTTAACTACATGTATTTATTGCTGATTTGACTAAATTGCAGTCCTCTGGCTGTCGTGGCCTATCTATCTAATTGCGCTAATGAATCATATTCTTGCATAGCCACTTCCTTCCAATGCACCCTTCCTCTTTTTATCTATCCTACCTATTGTGTCTCTCTTTTTTTTATTGCACAGTGCCTTAGGCATTGCGTAGTTCTTCCCTTGTATGATAGGGATTCAAGCATCTTCCATTTACAAGATGGGGCAACACCGCTCCATCTAACTTCTACAATTGAACTGCACCCCAGAGGTAATAGAATTAACAAGATATGGACCTAACTAGTGCATCTGTAACTTACCTGGATGGTTCAAGAACTTGTTTTCATACACCAACACCAAATCTCCTTGCTGAAACTGTTTTTTTATATGGCAATCATGCCAAGCCTTCTGTCGAACCTTCTCAATGCATTGATGGAACCTTGCGATAAAACGGTCTTCTTCAAGTTGTATCAACTGTGCCATGCGCTCTTCAAGCGCTGCTTCATCATCCATTCCTATCATGACGACAATGCGCAGACTGGGAATAATGTATTCCATAGGCATGAATTCCTCTTGCCCATACACCAATTTGAATGGTGTTTATCCCATCAATCTCTTGCAGGTGGTTTGATATGCCCTCAGTACTACTGGAATCTTCAAATCCCAGTCATCTTGGTTAGTGTTACATACCTTTGTGAGTGCATGTTCCAAGATCTTGTTGAATGCTTCTAGAGTCCCATTCACCTACAGATGATATGGTGTACTTTTCTTATGTTGGATCTGCAACTCCTCCATCAACGTTCTTAGTGTACGATTGATAAAATGGTTACCTTGGTCGCTCATCAATATCCTTGGGCATCCAAACCACATCATAGTGTTGTCAAACTTAAATCTTGTTGATGTCGCAGCAGTGCAATCTACGACTAGTGCAGCTTCTGCCCATCGCATCAAGTATTCTGTTGCTGTGATTATGTATTGCGCCCCAGTTCTCTTCCCATGGGGTTGAATGGATCCACAAAATCCACACCCCATTTCTCAAAAGGTTACAAAGTTACATACGGTACTAGTGGCATCTCATCTCGCCGCGATGGTTTCCCAGTGTGTTGACAGACATCGTAGCTTCGCGCATAATCCGTCACATCATTATGTAAGGCAGGCCACTAAAGACCTACATAAATCACCTTCCTTGTCATTGCACGACCCCCATAGTGTCCCCCAGCGACTCTCACATGTTCTTATGCTAATATTTCTCCTTACTTGTGTGGTGTTGGGAAAAATATGCACTATTTAATTCAACACTTAATTGTCAACCTGGGGAGGGAGCTTATGAGATGCAAACACAATATGTGCAGAATTGAAGGCTTGAACTAACCTATGCAAACTAAATATGTAGATACGCTAACATGAAACTATATGATTTTAATCTACATGCATGGCTATCATGAGTTAAATGCAAGAACTTAATCTATCTATGAAAACGGAGAATTAACTAAGGACTTGAAAAGTAACTATAAATTCAAATATAATCTAATGTTATATTAATCTATTCTATAAAGGCAAGAAACTGATTAATAAGACTAATGCTATTCTAATCTATTCTATGAAATGGAATTGCAACAACTAATCTGGGAAAGTGGTCACTTGGTCCGAAAGCAATCTAATGTAGTGAAAGTAAATTTAATTATTTAGAACGGGAAAGCAAATCAACTAAACTATTTCATGAATGCATGAACTATATGCTTATGTAGGGATGAGAATTAACCATATGATTAACTATGAAAGCAAATACTGAAATTAATTATGAAAGCAAATATGAAATTAATTACTATAAAACAGGAAATTATGCTACAAGTGAAAACAACAATTAATCTATCTATTCTATGAGCGAAACTACTCTATATTTTCAAAAGAGAAAACTAACTAACTATCCTACTCTAGTTATTGAACTTATGAAATCGTATAAAGTAAATTGAAACATTAATCTAAGGACCAAGTGTAAACAAATACTTTGCGAGGAATCATAAACTAATGTAAGCAAACTAGTTTAACAAATCTAATCTAATGAACAACTAATCTATGAACTTGAAAAGTAAACTTATCTTAAACTAAGCTATGAGAACTTTCAAGATGAAACTTAGAAATACTGAAAACTAATGCATCTAATACAAAGGAAAAAATGAAGACAATCTAAACCAAACCCTATTCCTAATGCTCAAAATCCATCAAGCAAAATTTATTAATTTATTACAAGCATAAAACTAAATTAAAGTTAAAGATAAAAATAAAGGGAACTAAACTAAGCTCAAAATAAAATAAATTAGACTAATAGAATTGACGCTAAAAATAAAATTAAACTAAACTAAAATGAAACTAAATGAAATAGTGAAAATAAACTAAATTAATTAAAATAACCTAAAACAAATTTATCATGAAATAACCCTATGTCACTCAACAACACATTAAGCAATTTAATAACAAAATATAAAAGAAAGAAATTCAAAATACAAAATAAATACAATACACATATTAAATACAAAAATATAATACAGTTATATAAATTCTCACCTGCATAAAATAAATTTAATTGTAAAGAAACACGTTAACCCACATTAAAAAAATAATTATAAGGCAATTCAAATTATTTTATTAATACGATACAAAATTAACATATAAAAGAAGAAAACATTTATACTCATTTATATTTTGAATTTGATCATAATTAAAACTGAAACAATTAATCTTATGCATTAATATAAAACTGAATATGAAATGCTGAAGATGGATTTGAATCCCCACTAACTACAAAACACAGTAAATGATGGAAAATTAACCTATACTCTAGCTAATTATTTCTACACAAAACGTAATATTAGAAATTCTGGAAATGAATGAAAATTCTATAAAATTCTATCTAAATTCGAAGTAAAGGCGGGAAGTGAGACTGGATTAAGGTGTGGACATAAGGCTAAAAAACGGTCCGCCTAGAGGGTTGAACAGAAGGTTGAAAAGACAATCTAAACAGAGGCATGAATGGCTGGCCGTATGGAAAATTGCATAAAAACTTAGGAAAATTATAGTTCATTAATAGTAAAACATTATCTACAGGAAAAATAAATATATATAGAAAATAATCCTTTAAATTTCTATATATTTTATATAAATTACAAGAAACCTGTAAGTAACAGTAAATCCTTCACAATAATTGACGTTGAATCTATGCAAAAATCAAAGCATTGTAGAAATTTGCTTTGTATTCAAATAGAGTAGAAAACACATAGTACATTAAGTGCACAGTTAGACCATCCAAATGTTTGAATCCTTGATCATGAGATGCTATAGGCAATTGACTCTCTTTTAACACAATTTCCAGACTTCAAACTCTGTCCAGTGCAACCCCTAATTCCTTCTAGATCAGGATGATCCCAAACCATTACATTCTAATTGATAGAATTTATAGCAATTACAATATCTAAGATATTACTAGATTTTGAGAAACAAAACTTATCAATATCTAAAAATAGAGTTGTAATCCATGATCTGTTGTAAGAAATCTGGGACAACTGAATATGCTTCACTCTAATCTAGAGCTCATTCCAATCCTCTACCTGAAAAGTAGACCTGAATATAATCCCGATTCATAAAATAAGGAGGTGATAACTGATGTTTTTTAGGATTTTGAATGCTTAAAATATGCGTCAAGATGCTAGGATTGATCCTTCAAATCCAAAATATGGATATGTTGTTAAATGATCTTCTGCCTAAAAATTCTCAACTATTGAATTAGAGGCTCAATTAGTTTAGAAACACAGGACTCCTCTCTTGAAGTACTAGATGTTGTCACATGATCATCTGCTTTCTGAAAAATGAGGATCTGGATACTGATGCCATTGAACCCTGATTTGGAGGGATTTCTAATAATCCTTTCTGGATACTCAGCCACTTGTTAAAAGCTCCTAGTTTTTGTAGTGAAATATGGGGAAGTGGATGAAGTTGAACAAGATTATGCAATGATAGTATAATAATGTGATTCAAAAAATCTTTTGACGATTATAGGTTTGAAAGGAATGATCTAGAGAAACCTTTATCAATGCTAATGTATAAAGTGATAAAAGCTTGAGAGATTTTGGAATAATAATATGTTTAGAGGATGAAGAAATTGCACAAAATTTGAAATAGGTATGGAAAATTACAACATAGAGGCATGTTATTTCATGATCTCTTACTTATAGATCAATGCCAGTGATGATGATGGAGATGTAGTTTAGGGAAAACAACTAGCTACTTGAATTCAAGCTCCGAGCCTCCACTGAAAACGATGATGATGCAGCAGTTGATATCTTATTATTTTTTCCATATACCCTTAATACATCTTGGTGAAGTAATGATGATATTCACTCCACAATATATTGCATATTCCTTTGGTATCTTGTCTACTTTGTAATAATTCCACAATAGGAAATACAAATGCCAATGTTTACCTTCACATGTACTAGCTCGACCAACTATGCTAGATCCATTGAAGATAATTTCAATTGTCATTGCTTGGGTAGGGAAGAATGACTCGATTCCCTTGAGAATTTAAATAATTAAATAAGGACTTACTGGGAAAAAAATGAATCCATTAACACACATCACTTAATGTGACCATATAGGTCACTTTGAAAATAGATAGTGCAATTTACCCCTCCGTATCTTTCACAATGAAGGTTTTTGACCCGATTCTTGAAAAATTACCAACAATCTATGAACTATAAATGAAAATAATATATGAGCAAGAATTGACACAAGAGATAATCCTTTAAACTTGTGCTCCACTAGACGAACTTCAATCTCCTTAGAACAAATCTTCATCGCCAGGAAAAATTAGAACAATAATATGTACATTTCTATCTTGGCAGTCTTAATGATATTATGGGCTCTTACTTCGACACATAAGCATACGTGTATTAACACCTGGAACCTCGAGTTCTTTGTCTTTTGAATGAGCATATGTTTCTATTTTTGTGCAGTAGGAGTAATCCCATATGCACAAGGAAGAAAGACCTTTAATTATTTATATTTACAATTGCCTGTAAGTTTATTTGAAGCGTAGTGCATGCTTTTTGATATGTGGACAAAGTACTAGAGGAGACAATGGAGAATAAATAATAGTGTTTTATCTTTACCTAAAATTATAGTAAAATAAATATTTTATTATTTAGAAAATAAAAAAGAAAAATTCCGAACAATAACCCTCAATTTTATTTTTACCCAAAATTATAATAAAATAAATATTTTATTTTTAGAAAATTAAAAAAAAAATTCCAAACAATATCCCTCTTTTTTAAAACTTTAGGTTGTGTATGACTAAGTAAAAATGAATTCATGAAACAAGCACTTTGAAGCGAGCCAAACATGGAACTTTTTATTAGACAAGAAGCTATGAACCTTGACTTGATGAAGACCTTTCTGAGTGCAGAAAATAATGGTAAAATGTGAGACTCACCAAAGTGAAGGTCTAAGATGATGGGAGACTTGGAATATCTTGTGCAAATAGTGAGAATAGTGAAGTTGGGGCAATTTTGGCGAAAGTTTAAAATTTTTAACAAGGTAAATTTTAGTGCTAACAGAACCTATCACCCCCAAAGACTTGTGGGTTCATTTCTTTATTTTTTATGTTTTGTCTTGTTGTTACCAACATTCTTGCTTTGAAGATAGTATTATTTATGGGATCCTTGTAGTGTTTTTTTATGGTTTTTTACTTGTCTTTATAATAGGGCATGTGATGACTAAATACACGATTTATCTGCTAAAAATTGGAACATACAAGAAAGTTCTTCGCACCCAGGTTTGTTTTGTTCTAATATTTTGTTGAGTAATATATCTGTTAAGAATGAAGAATATATAGAATTGAAAATTTCTTACTAATTTTGAGTGAGAATTAACTACACAACCTAGATTCTTTCTTTTCTCTTTAAATAAAATTATCTTTATTATTTTAAGGTATAGGGAAATTCTAGATAAGTAATTGTTTGCAAATATAGAATGAAAGAAGTATACTCTAAGTAGTTGTCATTACAAATGGTTAAATTTCTAACTAAAGTTTGAAGTACCTCTAAAAATATGAATAATCAAACACTTATTCATCTTTTGTTATTAAGGAGTGTGATTCAATTCAGCATTTGCTTTGCAAATTCAATATCTTAAAGGATATCAACCCCTTCTCCTTAGTAGGAAATATTTCTACATATCTTGAACGTTAGCAACTTTATTGGAACCTTTTATGCCTTCCTGTTCTTACAAGCTAGGTATTAAACACTGCTGAAGTTTTGTAATTGCCAAGTGTGTGTAATGTTTCAATAACTTTAATGATAATATATGTTATTTGTTGAATATTTTCATATCAAAGTAGGTTTTACGCATCATTTTGTTATAATTACCATACATCATATCATGTTATTGAGTGACATTTGTGAATCAAATGTTTTTTTATACGTTTTGGGGCAGCTCAATATGCCATCTGAAACATTGTATCTTTGTGATAAAAAAAGGTGATGTCAAACATGCCAGAAGGAATTGGAACATTGTACATGTTGGTCACAATATTGGCAAGCCAAAACCTTTGTTTTTGGAAATGGTATTATCATATATTTTGAGAATTCGTCTACGTGCACATACCTTGAAATCCAATCAAAAGAATGAATTTCTGAATTATGAAGTGCTACGAATGGAATAGTCATTTTTAAGTTTTTCTCACAAGGTAGGTACTAAAAACTGTTGAAGTTTGGTAATTTCCAGGTGTTTGTAACGTTTTGATGACTTTAATGATAATATATGTTATTTGTTGAATATTTTCATGTCATAGTGGGTTTTACACACCATTTTTTTATAATTACCATACATCTTATCCTGTTATTGAGTGGCATTTGTGACTTGAATGATTTTTTTATAGGTGTTGGGGAAGATCAATATGCCATGTGAAACATTGTCTCTTTGTGATGAAAAAGGTGATGTTGAACAGGCCAGGAAGCCTTGGAACATTGTACCTACTGGTCACAATATTGACAATCCAAAACCTTTGTTTTCAAAAATGGTACTATGATAGATTTTGAGAAATTTTATATGTATACATCCCTTGAAATCCAATCAAATGGATAAAATTTTGAACTATGAAGGTGGTATGAATATAATAGGCATTTTTAAGTAATGAATTAGTTAGTTGTCTTTTGTTATAGAAAGATGAAGAGGTCAACTACTACAACGATTGATTCATTTTCATTTCCCTACCTCAACATTTCTAGAATGGGTAATTCAAAGAACTCTTAGCATTTCATAAAGGGAATTATGAATATATATGTATTTTTAATCTTTTGTTCTTCAAATTTTATCTTCGATAATTATTTGACATTTGTCTAAGTGGACAAGTTTTGTTTTGCAGTGAATCCAAATATTTTATTGATACTCATGACCTCGTTATACATGCATACAATGATTTGAATCTTGTTTTGCGATCACAACACTTGGCATTGTATAAAGCATTCTGTGTTTCCATGATGGGATGAATCTATGTCTCTCCACCAGATAATGACAAATCATATCAGTCATTTTAGGCACCCAAAGCAATGGAAAACAATCAAGGTCTAATTTTATGGACAACGCTAGTTATTATTCACAATGTATGCACTATAAAAGTAAAGGATGGTCCTTCATAGGGTATTGGAAATCGGCAGATGGATGAACAACTTAAATGTATGCAAAGAAACTCAATCCTCTTCCTATTTTGGTTTCCTTTTCCATTTCAATTAATGATTCTTTAAAAAGATTTTTCTTGTATACTAGACAACATAGTGTACACGGAATTTATCCAACAATATGAAGTCCTTTTATTGTAGATATGCCATGGATTCTATCCTTTATTATTTAGATATGGTTCTAGAGTACTTAGGTCATTTTCCATATATTAAATGAAATTCAAATGGATATAAGAAAGGAGGCTTATGTGATGCATTCTGGACTTCCTATTTTTGTTCCACTTTTGAGAATGGTTGGTAAATATGTTAAGCCATATGCTGGACTTATCATTGGGAGAATGAGATCCTCAACTTTTCATCTCATATCAATCATGTTATATGTTTTTCAATATTTTTATCATCATAGATATCAACAGTATGTTGTTATTTAGTTCAATATTGATCCCTACAAATGATGTATGAAGTACATGACTAAGCTTGGCACTTCTGCAAGTATTGTAGAGACTTCAAGGGTATTATATCAATGGAATATCACCTGCCTTACAGGAAGGAGATTGGTGGTTCGATTCCTCCATACCCTATCTAAATAAATTAGTGAATATTTGCATATAAAATGATTAAAGAAGTGACCAAATATTGGGTGATAAGAGGCCAAACAAATGACCAAAAATCACATATAAATGACCAAATGACAGTTTTGGTGGCTTTTTTTCGGTCTCTTATCACCAAACATATGACCATATTAATGACTGGATATGTGACCAAATTAATGACCATTCGACAAGCTATAAATGACCAAACTTAATATGACCACATTTTTCATCGCGTGATAAGAGACTGAAAATTAGCCACCAATGATCGCCAAATTAAAAGTGGTCATTTATATGCAGATTTTGGTCATTTTTTTGGTCACTTATCTCTCATTATGTACTAGTGTCATGTCTAGTTGAATCAACCATGTTGTGGCATCAATGGACAAGAAACATTGCTAAGAAAGGACTTTATGATATGCACAATAAAGGTATGGTCGAAGGTCTCCCTAATTTTTCTAAAGTAGACTTCTATGATAATTGTATTTATGGTAAACAAATTCATGTAAGTTTCTCATCTGATGTTACTCAAGCAAAAGAAATACTATATTTAATACATAGTGATATGTTTGGACCAACATTGGTCCCATCACTACGAGGATCATAGTATTACATCTCTTTCATAAAATATTTCTATAGAATGACACGGTTTTACTTTTTGAGGAAGAAATATGAGGTCTTTGAAAAGTTCCAAGAGTTCAAATCTCTTGTGGAAAATCATATTAACATAAATATCAAGGTGTTGAGAACTGATAATGGAGGAGAATCATGTGGTAAGGGATTTGACTAATTCTCTAGAAACCACAGTATAGATTTAAAAGAACAAAACTCCATATGCTCCTCAATATAATGGATTTGTTGAAACAAATAATAGAACGTTGATGGAAAAACAAAAGGATCATGCTTAGTGGTGCAGGTACTTCCCACAAAGAAAAAATCGACACGCCATGTTACCTAGGTAATAGGTCTCCTTCAACAACTCTCATTGACAAGACTCCATATGAGGCATGGATGGTAAGAGGCCCTCTCTTGTACATCTCATAGTCTTTGGGTGTGATTCTTTTGTGCATGTACGGAAGGAGAAAAGAAGAAAAATCAACAAAAAGTACGAGAAATGAATTTTCATTAAGTATAAGGATGGAGTGAAAGGGTTTAAGACGTGGAATCCAGTCACAAGGAAGGAATTTTATAGTAGAGATGTGATTTTTAGAGAATTCAAGAAAGAAACAAAGAAACAACCTAAACGGTGTAGTCCACTAGATTTGTTCTTAGCTTTTGCATTATCTCCCATTGAAGATGATCCTAGGTTAGTAAAGGAAGAGATCGACTCAACAGAGGGAATCTATGGAAAAGGGCCATGAGAGAATAAATGGTGTCCATGAGGAAGAATAAAACATGGGATCTAGTTACATTACTAAATAGAAGGAAAGTACTCAATAGAAAATGGGTATTTAATAAAAATATGAACACAACCGGACAGGTTGAGAACTACAAGGCTCGACTAGTAGAAAAGGATACTCCAAAGTTGAGGAAGTTGGCTTTGGCGAGATATTCATTCCAATTTCTAGGTTAACTTCCATTAGGTTACTAATGTCTTTAGTTGCATCATTTGATCTTGAGATAGGATATATGGATGTAAAGAAAACATTTCTTCATGGTGACCTAGAAGAATAATTTTATATGTAGCATCCTAAGGATTTCATGGTGAAAGGAGAGATGAGCTAGTATGTAATCTCAATAATCCTGTCTATGGTTTAAATAAATCACCCAAGATGTGGCACTAGAATTTTGATATGTATATATAATATATGGGGTTTTCAAGAATTCAGTATAATCATTGTATGTATGGAAAGAAAGTTGGTTATCACTTTATATACGTAATTTTTTATTTCGAAGACATGTTGTTGGTCGAAAATAAATGGATCTAATCAAGGAGGTGAAACTGTAGTTGTCCTCCAAGTTCAACATGAAGGATATTGGTGTATCTCATTTCATTCTGAGAATTAAAATAAAGAGAGATATTGAGTAGATATAAGGCTCTAGTTAAGTTAGAGTAAATATGATGAGACAGTTCTGAAATGCTTCAACATGCAAGAGTGAAAACATGTCAATGTCATATTCTTGTAGGAGTTAAGATATATGTTGAACAATTTCCTAACACACAAAAATAAATGTAGTACATAACACATGTGCCCAATGCTAGTGTTCTAGGCGGTATGATCTTTACAATGGTATGTGCTTCACTTGTTATTTCCTGTGCAATGGGATTATTGAGAAAATACATGTTGACACTTAGAAAGGAGCATTGTACCAAAACAAAGAAATTTTTTAGGTATTTGTGTGGCACAAAAGATTATCCAATATGCTACCAAGGAAAATCTGAAACTAACAAGAATATAAATTTACCTGGTTTTGTTGACTCCGACTAGTTTAGATATATTGAGCGTAGATGATCAAGAAATGAATATGTTTCAAGTTATTTGGTGGATAAGTTAGTTGGATGAATAGGAGGTAGTTGGTCATTGCATTGTTGACTATTGAGCTAATTGAATACATGGAAGCCTCTTATGCAATCAAAGAGGTGATTTGGTTGCAGAGATCGTGTTAAGATATTTTGTTCAAACATCATATTGTTAGGTTGGATTATGACACTCAAAGTGCAATATTCCTAGAAAAGAACCCAACATATCATTCAAATACAAAGCATATTAATGTACAATATCACTTTGTGATAGACATGGTGGAGAACCAAAAAGTGTTTCTGTAAAAGGTAGACACTTTGAAGAGTATTATAGACTCATTGACCAACTCTGTGAGCACTGAGAATACTACTTGATATAGGGAATCAATAAGATTTTTATCCATGATTAAGTGAACTAGAAGTTTGTATCTCATGTTAATGAAAAGAAAAATACAAGTGCAAGAATGTTGAGTGTGTTATATTCTTTACATGGAAATTGAAAGTTGAAGTCGATGGTCACTTCCTTAACACACTACAACAATTTACCCCTTTAGCGGGGGTTTAAGCTTGCAATGGTCTTTCCAAAACTGGCTCTAAAATATTTTTTAGAGCTTTCGAGGAAATTTTTGAAAACCCCTCCCAGAAGTAATGAAAATTGAACTTTTGGCGGTGGTTTTTCAACATTCGCCTCTAAAAGTTTGATTCTCACGAATTTTTAGGGGGGCTTTAAAACAAATGCCCTTAAATATTTTTTTAAGGTGGTTTGTTTACAACCCCCCTAAAAGTCATGAGAGTTTAATTTTTAGAGGCGATTTTTAACAACCACCTCTAAAAGTTTGATTTTTATGACTTTTTTGTGGGGGTTAAAACAAACTCACCTAAATGTGTTTTTAAGGTAGTATTTTGACAACCTTCCCTAAAGACAATGAGAACTTACCTTTTGGAATATTTTTTTTAACAACTTCCTTGAAAATTTTAATACTCGTGCCTTTTTGGGGGGTGGGGGATAGCAAGACTGCCCTAAAAAGCATTTTGAAGGAAATTTTTTGAAAACACCCTCCCTAAATTTCATGAGAATTTAACTTTTGGAGGTGGTTTTTCCAAACCCTCACCATGAAAGTCGTGAAAATTTAACTTTTGAGGTAGTTTTTTAAAACCCCTCCCAAAAGTCATGAGAATTGAACTTATGTAGGGTTTTTTTTTTACAAATGCCTCGAAAATTTCAATTCTCATAAGATTTTTTTTTTTTTTTGGGGGGGGGGGGGGTTTAAAAACAACCGCCCCAAATATATTTTTTAAGGTAGTGTTTTGACCAGCCCCCACATAAGTCATGAGAATTTAACTTTTTGAGGTAGTTTATTAAAAAATACCACCATAATCCAATTTCTCATGACTTTTAGGGGTGGTTTAGAAAGACTACCCCTAGCTATTTTCAAGGTGGTGTTTTGATAAACCCCTTAAAATTAATGAGAAATGAATTTTTGGAGATGATAGTGTTATAAAAAACCATCTCCAAAATCCTGATCTTGTGGGAATATAATAAACCCACTTCATAACTTAGGATAAATTATTTAATCAATTTTGATTAATTTCCTACCCACTAGCGTAGATAGTTGGAATCCACTTGCACCTCATTGTCAACCCTTGCCATATATATACCCCAACAATGCTTTAATCATGATTCTAGTTTGATCATATCTACTTTATTAACTCCTAGAATTAGTAGCTGCACTTTCCTGCAGATTCTGTATTTTACTACTTTATTCCAGCTTTTCAGTGGATAAGGTAAAGCTAGTTAACTAGGAAACTACTATCTTTTGTTGCCAACCCATCCTCCATGATTTTTTCTCCATATTCTAGGATTAGCATTTTTTCATCATACTTGAAAAATCACTCATGCTTTAGCTAATTCGTGAGGTCCTTGACTGATTTGGAAAGTGCTTTAGCCACCTATGGGGGTTTATCATATTTAGTAAGTCTATCTTTCTGAGCTTGATGAGTTGTCTCCAGTACAAATCAATTTTACCTACGAGGGATTTACTATTTATGTATTATTCATCATTATTTAATGGAATGATACACTCTAATATTCATCTCTTCATTCATATGATTCAATATTTATTATTCTCTCTATTTTTCATGTGTATGCTTGTGAGAATTATCTTAGTAGCAAGGTATATTTCCTGTGATTCCTTTTAGCATTAGAGATTCTATTTCTATATGGTATCAATGCACTCCTACATATCTTAGAGAGTTTATATAAGTTAGTTTTTACTATGACAATTGCATCATGTGTTTGGTTTATATATATATATATATATATATATATATATATATATATATATATATATATATATATATAGAGAGAGAGAGAGAGAGAGAGAGAGAGAGATTGGTTTATGTTGGAAATATCGCCAATATTGAGAGGGAAGGGGTGAATCAATATTGGGAACATTTTAACCAATTTATCCTTCTATTTAAATTATGTTAGCTAGCATCATTCATAATTACTTATCATTCATGTATAAACATACCATAAACATGTACATAAAACAAATACTTTACATGGAAACCCAATGGGGACAAAAAAACATGAAAATTTATCTTCAAAGTTTCAATGTTTACAAGATAAGATTGAAGGAGAGTCCTACCCTTGAATATAAATATATATGATAGAATATAAATATGTCATAATCACTGCATGTCAGTGTCCTTGTCATTTCCTATCATTGTCCTTGTCAATTCCTACCATTATCATTTCCACACACTACCATTGTCACTATCACACTGTCATTATCATACCATCATCATACTTCCATCCTTTCATCAAGAAGTATAGAAACAATCATACATATTCTTATTGTAGAAAGATTAGGGTAAAAACTTAATCTTAGTATACATAGACATACACACACACACACACACATATATTCCTCTATCCTCATCTAGACTGGGGTTGAGAATCCATGAGGTCGAGTTGAAGGAAGTTTTGATTTGGAAATTTTGGGTCACATACTAGTTGCTTAAGGGGTTAGTGTATGCCATTTTTCTAGTGGTATTCTACAGTAGGTCGAATGCTCCAATACTAAACTTCCAAATAATTTCTTGGCTTCATTAAAGAAGAAATATGATTGATATTTTCAGATATGCTATGTTATCATTCCTAGGCATGTCACCCCAATCTCTCATTAATAAATCAGATTTCTTTTAATGTGTTCTTAACATATTGGCTTACCGTTAGGGTTGCAATCATATATATTATTGTGATTAACTATAAAGTATAGTGTGTGGAAAATATTTTCATGCAAAATATGATCTAATATGTTATGTCACACATAAACATCAAATTCATACTTAAACCAACATTATAAGTTTAACTAGTATTGATGCAAAAAGCACTGCACTCCACCAACAATAAGAAATGATTGTCAAACCTTACGTATTGGTGCAAACCGTAAAGTATCCTTTAGGAATTTCACTTGGATAACAAGATATAACAGTAATTGCAAAAAGGATTGATGAAATTTTTAGACAATCCATAACATAGTCATGAAAGATTCTAGTACATTTGGTTTTCTTTTCCCTGCAAGTAAACATAATGCGGTTTTCATAGTCATTTGTGGACATTAATAATGATGTAATCATACCTTTAATTTTTTAACTTAATTCCAGTTAAAGGAATTCAAACAATACATATATTAACATATGATTAACCAAATATTCAACCAGATGATTAACCAAATATTCATGTCCCAACATATTTCCTAGTGACAAGACATGTTCCCATAAGTTTAGTTCTATCCTTCCATTATAATCCACCCTTTGCATTTCTAGCATTTGTAAGTGTTCCACCAATAAATTATGTGCATCGTGAAGAGTTCCATTTTCATTTTAAAAGTTTGACTAGTGTTTTAATAAGCGTTCTGTAAGGGGATTATTAAACTGCTTGATGTAGCAAAAGGAGATCCTGTCTTGGAGAAGGAGAATCATTATATACTGCAAAATATGTGAATTTACTGTGTTCTCTAAAACCTAACCCATGCTTTTAACCAAGAGGAAAATATAGGGTATTATTTCTCCAGCAAAATCCATGAAAATTTGAGGGTTTTGCATGAGAGGTGACACTCTAAAGAAACATTGAAAAAAATTGTGGCTTTTATCATCTCTCTGACAAGTTGTGAAAATTCCCGATTTTTTCCTAAGAGGTAATACAACCTAGGTATTGAATTTCCAATCTAAACATCTAGTTAATTGTCATAGCAAAGTTAAATATAGTTTATAGTAATCTTCATATGGTAAAATGAATTTTTCTTAGTGGAACAATGCTTTCGACATCGACAAACTCTAGCGGAAAACAAGATAAGTTGGTAGTGTAGAATGATGATTAACCCCATTAAATGAGAAAGAATTGGTGTCAACCCTAAATAGGTTCTTGGACCTTATCTTGTACCGAAACTTATATTATTAATGAACTTATGAAGTACCCAATACATAC
Organism: Pseudotsuga menziesii; assembly: GCA_001517045.1. Classification (NCBI taxonomy): domain Eukaryota; kingdom Viridiplantae; phylum Streptophyta; class Pinopsida; order Pinales; family Pinaceae; genus Pseudotsuga; species Pseudotsuga menziesii. The sequence continues at coordinate 710,200 of LPNX010166182.1, forward strand.
AAGGTGGGTATACCTTCTTTCTCTCATCTTCTTCTCTTCTTTATTTTGTGGTTTCTATTCTAGTGTTCACTTTTCATATAGTAGATAGATGGATGTATAATCAAATCTTATTTTGTGTGTGTGCCCCTATGCAGAATGCACAAAAAAGGAAAGGTATGTGTATAGGGGGGAACTTTTCCAAGTTCTATAGCATTCATGAAAACCTTCTTGATGTAGTGATTTATAAAGGCTATAAAAAAAAGAGAAAAGAAGAAAATAATAAATAAAAAACAAATAATAAAATAGAATAAATACAAGGATTTATGGGGGCCATAAATTTTGACTCGGTTATCCTTTTGGGCTCAAATTTAACAGGAAGTTGTGTTTCAAAGTGTTCAATGTAATGGCTAATATGTTCCTTTCAATCAGATTTTTTTTGACACTTTTATGAGGCCAAATTTCTTCTTATAATGCCTAAAATTAAGGTTTTAGTGTTTTGCAGGATTTTTTAAAAATTTGTAATTAACAATTATCTCTCAGTTTATAAACCTAATTAGAAAATCTAGTTGACAACTAGTGTTTCTCTATTTATCTTATAGTTTGTATTCAATTTCATAGCCATGTGAGAATTTTTTAAAATTAACAATTTTCGAAAATCTCAAATTTCAAAAATCTTAGATATTAGTTATAAAGGGTTGGACCTTCATTGTAATAGTTACGATGGAGAATGAATAAAAATACAGTTGTTTTTTCTACTCTCATGTGTTTGCATGGTTTTTAGATCTTGTGAATTGAATCAAATATTATTGGTTGCATCATTTGGTATCAAAGTAGGAAGATGGTTGGGAGAGGAAGAGGAAGAGCGAGTCTTGCTCATATGTGTAGAGCTATGCAAAACCTCCAAATTCAAGTAGCAAATCTTGCATACATGCTGGATAAATCAAAGGATAATACAAAGAGAATCGTCCAGTGAGGAGACAAACCAAGGAGGTGTAGATCAGCAAACAAAACATGAAGAAGAAGAAGTAGAGTGCATACCTTTTGAAGAAAGGATGCTCAAGGCTCTAGAACAGAAAAATGATTGGATCAAAATGGAAGTTTCAAACTATACAGAGAGTCTTAAATCAAAGGAGTTAATAGATTGGTTGAACTCCATGGAAATGTTTTGAATGGAATTGTGTGATATAAGAAAATAAGATGAAATTTGCATGCACAAAGTTGAAGGTAACACCATGATCTGGTGGTATCATGTGCAAAAAGACAGAACAAAAAAAGGAAAATCCAAAATAAAGACCTGGGATAAGATGGAAAAAAAATTGCAAGATTTTTTTTTCCACTGGACTTTGCACAAACCCTTTTTTGTAAATTGCATAACTTGAAGAAAAACCTCTCTACCGTGGAGGAGTTCACACATTAGTTTTATTATTGGTTCATTTGTGTGGGTCACTTGGAAACCGATGAGAAACTGGATGCAAGGTATGTGAATTATTTGAAATTTTGCATTCAATATGAATTGAGCATGCATAGGGTTTGCACCATGGAAGAGGCATACTAGTTATCCTTGAAGGATGAGGAAATACAATTTTGAAAATTTTCTCAGAGGAATAAAGGAGCAAGGAGGGGCACATTCTCTGCCTCTTGGGGTGGTTTTAATTATGGAAGAGGTGAATCATCCCAAGGAGCTGAAAAATCAAAAGATACTAAGCAAGGTAACATGTACCAACCACGAGGAGGAGGATTTCAGAGGGGTAGAGGCTACATCGGTGGAAGAGGAAGACCTTATTGGTGTTTTAAGTGTGGTGTAGAGGGTCATCGAGAATTTGAATGCTCAAATCACAACATGTAAGAGTTAAAGCAAGGACAATAACCCATTTTAAACTTGGTCCAAGCTAAGAATGAAGGAGAAGGAGTTGAATATGAAGTCCCACCTAATATGGTGTAAAATTGTTGGGCAATAGGGCAGACCCAAGTTTAATCCTTTTATGTCGCACCAACAAAAGACCCACTGTGTTGGCCCTTTCGGCAACAACCTGCGCACAGGTTGCAGTCTCACCCGAAACAGCAATGGGGTGCCACAGAATCAGGTTTCTGCAAGCAGAGAGGGATATTACTGTACCTTAGCCTTTACTAACTTATTAATCAATAATTACACAGCTGTGTCATTCACTTTTATACAAATTCGCAGATAGATAAACAACCGTGACTTGCTTAACCCACTACAGGGAATTCACAGCAAAGCTTGTTATTAGCAGTGATCTAAGTTATCAAATGTATACAGTTATTAATGCATAAAATACAACAGAAATAGAAACAACACAAGAAACCACAACACCAAATATAACGTGGTTCACCCCCAGTGTAGGGGCTACGTCCACAAACTGTATTTTATTCAACTTGCTACAAAACCATAGTTTGATCTGCGCACTCAGCTGCAGATCCCTTTCAGTCCTTAACAACTGCGCACACAGCAGCAGGCCTCTGCGCACATAGCTGCAGATCTTTTCTCAATCTTCTTACAAAAACCCTCTATGCACACAGCTGTAGAGGTCGTCCACGCACACAGCTGGGACTTAACCTTTTCTTACCAAATCAGCCTTAACTTCGCCTTAATCTTTCTTACATCATAAAACCTAACCTTTCTTATTTACGCAAGTGCCTATTTATAGCGCACTGTTTACAAAAACATGGATTCAATACCATGGGCACCCAAAACCCTAAACCCTGGTCTTAAGCCGTGGGTTTATTACAAAAGAAGACTTTGATTTAACCCCCGACACCCCTAAGACTATTTTCAGTCAAACCTGCGGAGTTACCCATCTTAAGGACCGTTGAGGTGCGTGCCCTAACAGGCCCCTAAGACTCACCAGTGTCCCATCCTAGGGCACTTATCTACTCGGCTGGTGGTAAAATTTGCTTGGCAAAGACATTGTGCGTTGGTTCTTGGAGTCCTTCCTGCTAGTGGCCGGCTGCTCGCTTCTTTCTGCTGCTTGATATTGGTGTGGAATAAGGCCTTGTGGGTCCATCTACAACCCCATCCTTTGGTCGGGTTGGAGATACTTAACCATCCACAGCTTGGGGTCCCCTGGAATTGTGTGTCATGCTGCATAAGACACACAGCTGCCATGGTTCTGCTATGCCGGAAGATTTCAGGGTGGGGCTCGCCAGAGTCGTTTGGCGAGGTCTTATGGCCATCGTGGATCCATGTTAGAGCAAATTTGTGCCTTCCTTCGCCTGGTTTAGAGAAAACTTCTGCCTGCCTATGTACCTAAACCGAATACGATTGTACTGGCCGATTACTCAAAAGGTTCTGCAATCCTCTCTCTCTGAACTCTCGTACTAGCTCCTGGACTTCACAATTGTTTGACATGGCTCCAGGCAAACAAACTCCACGAAGTGCTTCGAGGAAGATTTCACAAGCCAATGTAGCTTACTTATAGAATTCTGTTACAGAATTTGTCATCATAGTGTAGTAATGACATCAAATCTGCTTGAATACCAGAAATCTCGTCACACCCAGCCTGAGATTTTCCCGAAATCTCATAATTACAGTTATGAAGAGTAGCTCACGTGCCGCCGCCATCAAATGTATTTGGTCCCATCCATCTCATCCTAGGCTGCGACATAGTTCCACCCTATGACATAACAACCACTTTCCCCTTCGTCACAGGTTGAACCTGCGTCCCCTAACCAACCTTCGGCTTCCCATACGACATTCCCCAGTGTGGTGAGCAGCTATGCTGGGTACGTAAACTTTTCTTTCTTGGTGCTACCTTCAAGTCTGAGGACTTGTCCTGTCCCTGTACTTCTTTAGACGACTCCCATTTATCATAGAAGGAAAGAGCTCTCCATTCAACTTAGCTAGTTGGACTGCGCCCCCATCAGTAATTTTCTGGACTATATACGGTCCCTTCCAATGTGTTTTAAACTTTCTGGGGAACTTCATAAATTTGCTATCATAGAGGAGCACAAGATCACCCTGCTGGAATTGTTTCTTCTTAATGTGTCTGTCATGCCACGCTTTTTCTCGAGCTTTCTGGACCTGTTGCTGGAAACCTGCAATAAATCTATCCTCCTCAAGTTCTAGTATCTGTTTCAGTCTCTCTGTTATTATGGCTGGGTCATCCATCTCGGTAAAAGCAGATATTCTGAGGCTGGGAACAATGTATTCCATAGGCATGACAGCTTCTTGCCCATAAACCAATCGGAAAGGTGTATGGCCTATCAAATTTTTGCAAGTAGTTCTGTAAGCCCATAGCACTGCTGGAATGCAAAGGTCCCAATCATTTCTGTTAGCATTACAAATCTTCGTCAAAGCATGCTCCAGGATCTTATTAAAAGCTTCGACAGTCCCATTGGCTTGTGGATGATAGGCTGTACTTTTCTTATGGTATACTTGAAATTCTTCAGTCAGCACTGCAATGGTTTTATTTAAGAAATGTGATCCTTGATCGCTCATAAGGATGCGAGGACACCCAAACCTGGACAAGATGTGATCGAAGATGAATTGCGCAGCTGTAGCAGCACTACAGTTCTTGACCGGTTGGGCTTCAGCCCAATGGGTAAGGTAGTCAGTTGCTATAATAATATATCTCGCACCAGACTTCTTCGCGGGGGGGTTGATGGGGCCAACAAATTCAATGGCCCATTTGTCAAAAGCTTGTAAGGTTACCTGCGGAACTAGGGGCATTTCATCCCGCCGAGATGGTTTTCCTGTCCTCTGACAGACGTCGCAGCTGTGGAAATATTCTCTTGCATCCTTGTGAACGGTGGGCCACCATAAGCCAGCTGTCAAAATCTTCTGTGCTGTAGCTTTCCCTGTATAATGACCTCCTGCCGCTCCAGAATGTGCCTCGGCCAGAATCAGGGGTCGTTCATGATCCAAAACACACATGTGTAGTATTTCATCCGGTCCCATCTTATACAGCTGGCCGGATATTAGAGTGAAGTCCGCTGCTCGTAATACCAGCTGCTTTTTCTATTGTGTGGTCATTTCAGCAGGTGGAAATGCTGTAGACAAGTACTGAGCAATATCCTGGAAGTAGTCATCGACTATCTGGATGGAAAACAGCTGCGCGTCAGGGAGGCCCTCATCCAAACTGGTGGGTTCTTCGCCTGAATCGAGCCTCGACAAGTGGTTAGGTCCTAGGTTCAGTCTCCCAGGCTTCACTATGATTTCGAAGTCATATTCTTGGAACAGAATCAGCCATCTGCATATTCTTCCTCCTAGCACTGCGCCTGGTTGAGCCAATACCACCCCTAGAGCAATGGAGGATGCGTCGACATGCACATGAAATTCTTTGTTCCAGTGAGGAAATACTAGAATAGGGGCAGTAACCATTTTTCTTCTTCAAAATATCTAAGCTGGCTTGGCACTCTGGTGTCGATTCGAACTTATTATCTTTCTTCAACTGCCTTTCCATCGGAGCGGTAATTTGAGCATATCCTTGGATGAATTTTCTGTAGTAACCAGTGTGACTGAGAGTCGTGCACAGTTGTTTGACGGAATTCGGGGGTGGCAGATTTACAATAATAGCTATCTTCGCAGGATCCATCATCAATCCCTGCTTACAGATAACATGACCAAGGAGAATTCCAAAAGGGGCACAAAAGATACACTTTTTTATATTCAAAGCAATCTGGTGCTGTCTACACTTGTTTAACATAAGTCTCAAACTAGTGAGGTGATCTTTTACTAGCCCAAAAATAGTCCAATCATCAAAATAAACTTCTAAGAATTTATGTATATATTCCTTGAACGCAGAGATGACGACCCTAGAAAATATAGCAGGTGCATTCTTCAGCCCAAAGGGCATGACAGTATACTGAAAGGATCCCATTTGGGTAGCAAATGTTGTCTTATGCCGGTCTTCTGGAGCAATTCGGATCTGATGGTAGCCAAAAAACCCATCAGTGAAAGAGTATAATTCTTGGCCCTTAACATTGTCGAGCACTTCGTCTGTAAAGGGGGTAGGAAAGGGATCATGCAGACAGGCATCATTTAATTTCCTGAGGTCGACACAGATGCGGATTTCACCCTTAGCCTTCTTCTCTTGGACCACCATAGGACTGACCCACTCGGATTCTTCAACAGGCTCAATTATTCCTGCGGCGAGCATTTTATCCAGCTCCACCTTAACCTTTTCTTTATACTTTGGATTCAATCTATAAGGCCGTTGTTTCACAGGTTTTGCATCAGGTTTCAAAGGGATCTTCATTACGCCAATATCACCCAAGATACCCTTCATTTCAGAAAACTTTGTTGGAAAAAGATCTTGGTACTCGTGGAGAAGTTGGGTTACCTTGCTGACCATTTCATCATCCCAATAGTCACCAATTGTGGCGAGCTTAGGCTGTTCTTCAAATCCAATGTTAACTGTGCGTGTCTTCAGGGGCTGATTTACTTCCGGGGCTTCGATGACTGGTCCTTGCACATCGCAGCATCCTTCTGACTCAGGGATAGCGATATTGCCCGGGTCCTCATCCTCTTCAATGGCGAAGTTATAACATTCTAGGGCATGGGCTTCCTGCACTGTCCAATCCGGGCATTGTTCTACTAGTTCTTGGTCATCAAAGACCTTGGTATGGATGATCCTGATAGCTGCGTCTAGAGTTGGGTAGACATCATTAGTAGAAAAAGTATGTATAAAACTATGGACAAGACAGTCCCAACTTACAGTATCTAGGTGGAGCTCAGCTTCCTCGTACCAGGTCTGAGCTATCGGTGCCAGTGTATGTACGAATCGATGTACCCATTCATTCCGAGGTACATACCTCCACGCTTCATAGCAGTTTGCCAAATGCACTTGTGGACTAGATTTTCCATCAAACTTGCTTCGCACCTCCTCAGGCTGGCCCTTAAATCTCAGTCGAAGGAGCCTTTGATAGGCTTCCCAGTTAGGAATCTGCGGCTTATGGCTCTTCCACCATCTGGCAGCTGAGACTGTGAGTGCTGACTCTAGAGAAGTCATTTTCTGTGGCTCTGGTATCTGACCTGAGAATCGTACGATAAATGGGTCAGGGTCTGTTGAACTATCAAAAGTAGGGAGAGCGCTTGGTTGTGAGCTGAGCCATCTGAGAGATTTAGTAGGTCTGATACTACTATGGCCATGGAGCTCATATACTCGGTTCTGCCAACTCTCTAAGTCATCCTTCGAGTTGGTCATACAGGAGCTACCAGACTCCCAATCTATGGTAGGAGGATCCTCAGAACCTCTGTCCTGCGCGGTGATAGTGTAGATGTGCTCCACATCATCCTGATCCTTTTGTCGGAGTGGTTATGTGTACCGTTCCCCCTATGAGGGATCCAGGGGTAGGATGACTCTCAAGTCTTTCCCTTCAAAGATCATCTGTCTCTTCTTTAGGTTAATAACTGCAGCATTTTCCATTGCCCATTCAATTCCTAACAAGGCTGGGTAGGGGTCGCTGTCATCAATGATCTCAATTACTTCGAAGTCCACAACAGTACTGACCCCGGCAATATCTGTTTGGACACTCAGGAAACTTCCTAGAGGCACAATCCTTTGCTGGTTGGCTAGCCGCAACTGGATAGGGGACCAGGCAAGGGGGGGTTTTCCCATGTGTTCCCAGGTTTGTTTAGTTAACACATTTACGTCGGACCCTAAGTCCAAGATAACATCAGTCAGATGATATGCCCCTATCTGAGCATTCAATCTCATTTCCTTGCCGGTTCTGTTCACTCTATGAACAGTTTTGTCTTGAACAGAACTGTGGTGAGGTCCGCAGGAAGCAATGACTTCTTATAGCTTAGTCAGAGCATCCTGATCTCGTAACAGTTTGAGGCAAATCTGTAAAAAGGAGGATAGGGTACTTACGTTATCCCGCGGGGCTTCCTGGGGCCGCGAAGATAGTTGCTGAGATTGTGTAGGTGTAACGGATGTGCTAGGGCCAGCAAAATCTTTCTTAGCTTCCATAAATGTCTCTCTTTCTCTTGTGATATCAAATGCTAGGATTTTCACAGGGGCCTTACGAACCCAAGCGTCGGCAGGCTGTATTTCTGTATCCGGTGGGTGTGTCGTAGCTCCACTCCGTGTGACAAAATTGATAGTTACGGCAGGTCTGGGCTCAACTGAAATCATCTGGATATTCCGCATGGGGGCACTCTGTCGTGCCTGAATCTTAGCTATGAGCTGCGGACACTGCTCAATCACATGATCTACCGCACAACAATATCGACATGTCGTAGTAGGGTTTCGACAGTCGCGAGCCAAATGCCTAACTTGGTTACAATTGTAACATACCAACTGGCCTCGACCTCTGCCGACCATACCACCACGGCCTCCAGACAAACCTCTACCAGGGGCACCCCCCTGGTAACCATAGCTATCACTACTGGGGCCGTCATTGCGCACCTGGTAGGCATCATAGGTGCGGCACTCATCCTCATTATGACCTACGGAATTGCAAAAATTACAGTAGGGGTTCTTAGGTCCCTGTCCATACCGTTGTAGCAGGTGACAATTCTCGGGTCGGTGCTGACCTGTTGTTCTACAGAGCTCACAATATAGAACTTGTGGTGGAAATGGGTCCGGCACGCCTGTACGCAGGTACTTGCTTACCAGAGGGAACCGTTCTTTGTCATGACCTTCGGTCCGACATTGCGTACACCAAACCTCTTCGCGATCAGGTTTTCCCTATTTCATCTCACGAAGTTCCAGGGCCATCGCGGCTAGTTGTGCTTGGATTTGAGCAATACTAGAATCATCTCCGACAGGGGAAGTCTCCAGCTTCATTGCGATTTCCAGAGCCTCTTGTTGGTCAGCAACCTTCTATTGCATGAACGGAGTTCTGATATGTGGTAATAATGCCGCGATAAACCATTCCTTGTGCTGCGCAAGACTAATGGTAAAGCTGACTTGGTCGAGGAGGACTTTGAATCTCTGGTCAAAGTCCCACATAGATTCGCCGCGCCGCTGTTGAATCTGTTTGAGTTCGGTGATGCTCTACGATTCCGATTTAGGATTTTTAAATTCTTTGGTTATTGCTGCCTTAATCTCATCTAGCGTAGGGCTCTGAGTACTGGAGAACTTCATGAACCAGGTCAAAGCCCTATCCTGGAAAGAAGTAATGAGCTGCGCGGCTCTCACATCTGGGTCTGCAATTTTCTTCGCATTCCATACTGCTTCACATAAAAACCAGAACTATTCGGGGTCCTCTGATCCCGTGCCTTTGAAGATGGGGATCTTAATGTCATCAACCAGGTGGGCCATGGCGGTTCTGGGAGGGGGCAGGATGTTGATTGGGAGGGAGTTATAGGGACAGACTGGCCTGTGGCCGGAATACTTGGACTTGATTAACTGTCAGACTGCGACAGAATTTTAGGGGTAACAGGGCTTCGCTGCGGGGTGACAGGGGGGTTTCCAAGCGAAGGGATTTCCTCAGAGCCTGACTCTTCAGAATTCACAAGGGAAGACGTGGTAGCCTGACCTAAGGAATAGGAGTCAAAATATCTTTTGTACCTTTTTCCACTTCGCAGCAAACCACTTTGCTCGTCGAAGGTATTATCACTTGCAAACATATGTTAGTACTACAAAGCTAGCAGTCTGATTCAAACCACACTATACCCTTTTTAGCCAATAGTATTTTAATCCGCAAGCTTAATGAATTCAAAAACTTACCACAGGGACCTTTGAAGAACTGTCGTTCAGCTTCGCTGAAGGAGGTACTTGTGTTAATGGCAAACTCTGTTACGAAAGCTTCCAATGTGCGCGTCGTCTAGAAATCAACAGCGCGGGATACCTCATTGTTCACGTGTTGCACAAGATTGACCCTTGTGGGGGTCCACGTGGGAACCCGTCGAGCTTGGCAGTTCGTCCTTCTTTCTGTTAACCTAGACAACCACTGGTGCAACTCTATGTGGATACTACTAAAAAAAATTTCATAAGCATCACAAAAAAACATACCTTTGGAAAAAGTCACGTGCGCTACAATGCGAATTTGTGTTCTCTTGTTGTGCGAATTGCAGATAAGTCTCAGCAAACCAATCACCGATTTCCGTCACAGAGGGCCTCCAGAACATAGCCCTCGAGGTATGACGTAAACCCCTCTTGAGCAGATACTGAGTTCAACCGGCAACGGAACCAATTTGTTGGGCAATAGGGCAGACCCAGGTTTAATCCTTTTATGTCACACCAACAAAAGACCCACTGTGTTGGCCCTTTCGGCAACAACCTGTGCACATGTTGCAGTCTCACCCGAAACAGCAATGGGGTGCCGCAGAATCAGGTTTCTGCAAGCAGAGAGGGATATTACTGTACCTTAGCCTTTACTAACTTATTAATCAATAATTACACAGCTGTGTCATTCACTTTTATACAACTTCGCAGATAGATAAACAACCGTGACTTGCTTAACCCACTACAGGGAATTCACAGCGCAGCTTGTTATTAGCAGTGATCTAAGTTATCAAATGTATACAGTTATTAATGCATAAAAGACAACAGAAATAGAAACAACACAAGAAACCACAACACCAAATATAACGTGGTTCACCCCCAGTGTAGGGGCTACGTCCACAAACTGCGTTTTATTCAACTTGCTACAAAACCACAGTTTGATCTGCGCACTCAGCTGCAGATCCCTTTCAGTCCTTAACAGCCGCGCACACAACAGCAGGCCTCTGCGCACACAGCTGCAGATATTTTCTCAATCTTCTTACAAAAACCCTCTGCACACACAGTTGCAGAGGTCGTCCACGCACACAGCTGGGACTTAACCTTTTCTTACCAAATCAGCCTTAACTTCGCCTTAATCTTTCTTACATCATAAAACCTAACCTTTCTTATTTACACAAGTGCCTATTTATAGCGCACTGTTTACAAAAACATGGATTCAATACCATGGGCACCCAAAACCCTAAACCCTGGTCTTAAGCTGCGGGTTTATTACAAAAGAAGACTTTGATTTAACCCCCGACACCCCTAAGACTATTTTCAGTCAAACCCGTGGAGTTACCCATCTTAAGGACCGTTGAGGTGCGCACCCTAACAAAAATATCACGATATGAAGGTCAAAGGTGATTTTTAAGAAAGAACAAAGACATAGTAGAAAAAATGAAGATTTGTGGCTTTGGACAAATATTTTTCAAACCAGGTGCACTTCTCGGGGAAAGCTATGTCAAGTTATTGTTGATAGTGGCAGTTCTGAGAATATGGTTTCCAAAGAGATGGTAGATAAGTTGAAATTTCACTGTGAAACACATCCTTACTGAATTGCATGGTTCAAAAAAGGGAATGATGTCACCATTAATAAGAGATGTTTGATTAAGTTTTACATTGGTAAGACTTATAAAGATGAAGTATGGTGTGATGTTATTCCAATGGATGCATGCCATATGTTATTGGGGAGGCCTTATTACCCCTTAAAGATGAAGGGAAAACTAAGACTATGTTGTCAGAAAAAAGATATCGTTATAGAAATAAAGGTAACATGATTTTGTTATGCATTAACAGTGAAAAAATGAGTCGAGGAAGATATACAAATACCTATTGAAGTGGCCAAGTTACTAGAATAATATGTTGATGTTATCCTTAATGAACTTCTTGATGGCCTTCCGCCAAAGAGGGATATTCAAAATCACATTGATATAATCCTTGGATCATCCTTACCTAATCAAGTAGCCTATAGAATGAGTCCTACACAACATGTGGACCTCAACCGAAAAGTAACATAGCTTATAAAGAAAGGCGTGGTAAGAGAAAGCATGAGTCCCTATGTTGTACCAGCATTGTTGAATCCAAAAAAAGATAATATGTGGAGGATGTAAATAGATAACAAAGAAATCAATAAAATTACCATCAAATATTGGTTTCCTATACCATGCTTAGACAACATGATGGATACATTATCTGAAGCCAATTTTTTCAATAAAATTGATTTAGAAAGTGGATACCACCAAATCTGAATTCACGAAGGTGATGCCTAGAAAATTTCCTTCAAGACTAGGGATGGACTATATGAATGGATGGTGATGCCATTTGGGTTTTCCAATTAACCTAGAACCTTCATGCAGTTGATGAATATTGTGCTTTGACGTTACATTGGTAAGTTTATTGTCATTTATTTTGATGACATCCTAGTTTTCAGTAAAACAAAGATCACTTGCAAAATTTAAATATTATATTGGATACATTGAGAAAACATCATGCTTATGCAAACCTGAAGAAATGTAGGTTCCTACAAAAAAGTTTGGTATTTTTGGGTTTTTTCATCTCAACAGAAGGATTCAAGATGTATTTAGAGAAGGTCGAAGCAATTTTGGAGTGGCCTAGTCCTAAGAGCATAACAAAGGTAAGTTTTTTTCATGGGATAGCCACCTTTTACAAAAACTTTACTCGAAATTTTAGCAGTATTGTAACACCCATAATAGATTGCACCAAAGGCACAACATTCAAGTGGACCATTGAAGATGAAGAAAGCTTTAATTTTCTAAAGGAAATGGTAACTGAGGCACCTATATTAGCTTTACCAGATTTTGATAAAGTGTTTGAGGTAGACAGTGATGCCTCACATGTAGGCATTGGAGTTATAGTTATCTAAGAAAGAAAACCAATTGCATTTTTTAGCGAAAAATTGAATGATGTAAGAAAGAACTACTCCACATATGATGTAAAATTTTATGCAATTGTACAAGCATTGAGACATTGGAGGCATTATTTAGTGCCAAAAGAGTTTTTGTTATTTACTAATCATATTTCTTTAAAATATGTAAACACCCAAAATAAATTGAACAGTAGACATGCAAAATGGATTTCCTTTTTAGAAGGATACACCTATGTTCTGAAGCACAAATCAGGAAAGAAAAATCATGTTGTAGTTTCTTTGAGTCATCACACTATTCTTTTGACCACCATGGAAAATCAAGTAAATGGGTTTGTTGTATTGAAGGATCCCTATGTGACAAATAACGATTTTTGAGAGATTGTGGAACAACTGAAGAATTCAGTTGCTAGGAACATGGATCTTATTTAGAGTGAATATTTTATGCAAGATGACTACCTCTTCAAAGGAAAACAACTATGCATTCCAATTGGTTCTATGAGAGAAAATATTATCAGAGAATGTAACACCCTGGTTTTGACCCTATTGCATTAGATGTATATGATGTATATATTGTAAATAATCATGGTACGGAGCTAAAGGCCAAGGCCCCACCATTGATTGGTTATGCTATGTTTCAGGTTGAAATTGTCACCAATGGTATATCAGGGCATGCAACATATATTAAGTTTTGTCATCATGTAAATATGCATATTTAATTAAAATGAACCCCGACCAGCTACGTTCGCGGCAACTAAATTGAGAAGGGGCATGATTTTCACAAGGATAAGGGTGGGGGATGTCAAACCTTGGCCAATGGGGGGAAAAGCCATGTGTCACCTTCCCTTGTTTTATCCAACCACCACCATTAAAAACTGCTGCTGTTAGTTGGGGCAGTTATGGCTGGGAGTGGAGTGTGGTAGGACTGTCAGTCCTTTCCCACACACACACTCCACTAGCATGGTTGACCTCGCAATGGAAAGCAAAAAAAAACCCACTGCCATCACTCCAGCGGGCTCTACACTCTCTCCACGATGGTGCTGACACACTCACGCACTTTCGACTACTATGCATCCTCTCCATTGCCTGTTCATTTTTCTCATGCACAGGCTTCTTACCGCCGGTTGGGTCTCACGCAACCGGAGGGAGGAGCCATCTCCACTGTCATTCGTATTTTCACAGAGCGGAATCGAGTGTGTTTCAATATGTATTTGGGATTGGGTGTGAATCTTCTCTCATGCACTAGGTTCTGCATTGTTGTTACTCACGCAGCAAGCTAGGAGCTGTTTGGTCACTATCATCCATGATTTTCCTATGGAGAGCCATTTTTATGCTTAGGGACTATGTGTAAGTTTTCCCCTATCGATTTGTGGCCCGTGCATACATTTTTCCCTCACGCACAGATTGAGAGTCTGTATCTTCTTCCCCAGTGCGGCCTGTGTAAGTCTTTTCCGCCTGCTTAGTTGTCCAGGATGGACTTCTGTTTTCCCCATGTTGTGAATTGTGTATACTGATACGTTTGGGGCCTGTTGAAATTCGCTTGGGAGTCGTTTTCCCTATTAAGCTGTAATGCCTGATTGATCGCATGTGTGCAATGGTTGGTCTTCGGACTGTGTTGGGAGCAGGGATGGGGGCTTGGTTTGCTTGATAAACCTAGTGTCTGGAAACCACACGGACAGAGCTAGAGGGCTGGCTTTCTTCTCCATAACCCCTGAATAGCACTGGAAGGGAATGCAGGGCCTGAGGGATTGTGTAGCATAGAAGGGTCTGATTCCTTGTGTTGGGTATGTGTGTGGGTGTCTTAGAAGCTAGTCTAGTTATGGTGTAGGTGTTATTGGCTCTGTAATGAGCTCAACAGCTTAGCATTTAGCCTTTCCCAACTCCTTGATGGCCTGATAAACCTAACCATGTTGGCTTGGCTGTCTTGTTGACGGCCTGATAAACCCAACTATGTTGGCTTGGCTGTGTTTTGTGTATCTTTGGCTATGTGTAAGCCTGCTTGTTCCCTATTCCTTGGAGAATCATGCCCAACTCGGGGGTGGCAGCGTTGCTGAGAGATTAAGGAGTACGCTGGCCTATGGTTGGGTGGAACGTTGCAGCGACGTAGCTGGTTGCGGAACGAGTTCTTATAAGATAAGTAACCTTGTCTATTTTTCTTCTAAAATCTTATTTACTATTAATGATTATGATGAACATGTTGAATGAATGCTGGTATGAATGTATATTGCTTCCACTGTGTATGATAAATAATTGCATCTGTGTATGTTCTACTTCAATGCATTCTGTTTTCAGCATTTTCATGAATTCACATGTTCATGGGGTTGGTTTTCCCAAATGGTTAATGCCATGGTAGCATCCTCTTCACCGGTTGGAGGGTCGGGGACGTTATAGTGAACTTCATGGTAGCCACTTAGCAAGGCATTTTAGGAAGGATAAGACACTAGCCTTAATTGATGATAAGTATTATTGGCTAAATATGAGAAAAGATATAACAAGGTATGTGGCATGATGCAGGATTTGTCAAATGGATAAAGGACACTCACAAAATACAGGGTTGTACATTCCATTACCAGTTGCCACAGATCCATGGATAGATCTTAGCATGGACTTTGTGTTGGGGCTTCGATACACAAAACGAGGTAAATACTCTATTTTTGTAGTTGTTGATAGATTTTCTTAAATGGTTCATTTTATTTCTTGTAAGAAAACTAATGATGCATAAAAGGTGGTAGAATTGTTTCTTTCAGAAATTGTTAGATTAGATGGTGTTCCAACAACTATTACCTCTGATAGAGATACTCGATTTTTGGGTCATTTTTCGAGGAATTTATGGAAGCAAATAGGGACTAAATTACAGTTCAGTAGTGCCTATCACCCCCAAACAAATGGGAAAACTAAGGTAGTAAATTAGAATTTGGGAAACTTGTTACGGACCATTGTCGGAGAGAAGCCCAAGTGGTGGGATTTGGCTTTACCTCAAGTAGAATTTTCCTACAATAGTTCAGTAAATCTCCATTTCATATTGTTTATGGTAGAAATACTATGGGTGTACTAGATTTGGTGCATCTACTGCTTGGGGATAGAATCAGTGATGATGGGGGAGCATTTGCATAACACATTCAATAGTTGTAGCAACAAGTGAGACAGAAGCTGCAAGCCAGTAATGAGCAGAACAAAATTATAAAAGATGTTCACCGACAACACCAGATGTTCAATGAAGGTGATTTGGTGATGGTTTATTTACGTGAAGAGTGTATTCCTAGAGGAACCTACCACAAATTGAAATATAATAAAATCGGTCCTTGTAAAATTCCAAGGAAAATTAATGGCAATGCTTACAAGGTTGATTTACTAGTTGATCTTGATATTTCCCCTATATTTAATGTTTCTTACTTGTATATCTTCCATGGGGACAATGTGGGTGATGACAGTGAGGAAGGGGTGGATTGGCAACAAACCATTCTGAGAAAGAAAAAGGAAAATATAGCTCATATCTTAAATAAGTAGATCCTTCATACATGGCAAGGTCAATACAACTGATATCTAGTCCAATGGGAAGTCTTAGCACCAACAGAGAGTACATGGATTACAAAGGGGGACTTACTGAATCTAGATCCTGTTAACTAGAAACAATTTGAAGACACCAACTTATTGGAGCTGTGTTCTTTTCAACTAGAGGAGAATGTTATAGTGATTTTTGAAGGCTGAAAACAAAGAGAAAAATAAAATAAAAATAAACAAAGGAGAATAAATGTAGGGATTTTCGAGGGTCGTAACTTTTGATCGGTTATCCGTTTGGCTCAAATTTAATAGGAATTTGTGTTTCAATGTGTTCAATGCAATGGTCGATCAGATCCTTCCAATCGTAGTTTTTTTTTACACTTTTATGAGGCCAAATTCCTTCATATAATGCCTCAAATTAAGGTTTTAGTGTTTTGCAGGATTTTTTTTTTTAATTTGTAATTAACAATTATCTCTCATTTTATAAACCTAATTAGAAAAGTGAGTTGACAACTACAGTCACTCTAGTTAGCTTATAGTTGGTGTTCAATTTCATAGCCATGCGACAATTTTCTAAAATTAGCAATTTTCAAAAATCTCAGGTTTTGAAAATCTCATATAGTAGTTATAAAGGGTTGGACCTTTATTGTAATAGTTAGGATGGAAAATGAATAAAAAGATAGTTATTTTTTCCACTCTCATGTGTTTACATGGTTTTCAGATCTTGTAAATTGAATCAAAGCTTATTGGTTGCATCACTTCTAATTAGACCCTCATCCACAAATTTCAACTAGGACATTGACTATATAGCTCTAGAAAATAGTTTTTATGCTACTAGACAGACATTTTGGCTTACTATTAGTGTTCATAAGCCATGATCAGTAGGTGTGGATTGTTGTAAAATGAGATACACACACAAGCATATTATATATTCTATGTTTCCATTAATATAAGCTTCCCTTATTTATGAGTTGGGACTTCCTATATGAGTTCAAACACATGCAAGTTATCTAGGAATAACCTTTTTTATGTCCCATTTTCCTCCCCATGTTTGACATGGAATCAGTTGTAATTTCAATATCAATGACTAGCTACAATATTCTCAATCTTTAGATTCAACATTGCAACCATCCAACAAGTGTTTTATGTGACACACATATTGAAGCATCCTAAAATCAAGAATAGCATACCAAGTATGACCATTTGTGGTGTATGCATAAAAGAAGCTCAAATATCAAAGCTCAACATATACCCTTGGTGCAATCCTAAAAGTAGTGTGTTTGTGTTCTAATGTTCTTCGACATGACACTAATACTATAGCTACAAAGATATGGGATAAACATATAAGAACAACAAAAATAAAGAGCCAAAAGTACATACCATAGTGGTGGAACTTGCACACTCTAGGGTGGATTGCATCTACAAATCCAACAAAGTTCCAAATAATGGAGAAATATTTATCCATATAAACCTAGTGATTGTATTGATAAAATGGTAAGAGATAGAAGTACGAGGGTGGGAACCGTTATTATTTATATCAAAAGAGGTAAAACCTTAACCTAAAGCTTAAGTTTGTAATAAAATTGATAACACCCTAGAGGAGGATATTCACAATACTATCCTTCAAGAGGAAGTAGCAAGGCTAGAATAAATGACAAGAAATGATGAGGAATATATTGCTAGGGGTGCCAAAATTTAAGTTAGGATTCAGTGGATTTAGTGAGGGGATGAGTGTCCCAAGTTTTATTTTGACTTCCTGAAAAGGAAATCCTCTTAGGAACAAGTCCTTGGATTGTGTATGGTTGGTGCAACTTTGGAGGACAACTCTGATAAGATTAAAAATACATGAGTGTGCCACACTTTGAGAACACTATCTCATTATGCTTTAATTGATAGGGTCATTTAGGCTAGATATGCTTGTTACAAAGTTAACATACCATAAGTTGATTGTAGTTGATGGGGATAGGTTGGATGGTTATTTCTACAAAGAAGAACACCTTGGTACTCTTGACATAATGAAAAATGTTCTATCTGTTGGGCATGATGATCTACCTTATTAACTTTTTAAGGAAATTTGGGAAACAATTGTTGATGACTTTTGCCACATGGCCGTGAAGTATTTTTCCTCAATTCCTTGACTAAATGTCTTAACCAAGGGCTTATTAAATCTATCTTGAAGAATGAAGATAGAGATTCCATTTGTGGTTGGTGACCTATCACCCTTCTTTGTGACTATATTGTTGACCTGAATGCAATTGTTAATTTTTATGAAAATGCGCATATTGAAAATGTTTTTAACAAAAAATATGAATATTTTCAAAGTCTACCTACATGCCATTCAAATTTTAATGCATATGAAGTGGATCAATACTAATCTTCTTTAAGAAAAGTCATTAGTGGTTTTGTTTTTGTTCTCATTATAATAATAATGACTTATGATAAGTGAGATGCATTTCATTGAGGGGAATATATAGTGTTTGTGTGTAATATTGTTTTGACACATGAAAAAGTGGGCCTACCATAATATTTAAAAATAACAACTCAAATTAAAATCAATAATGTAAACTAAATTTTAAGAGATTAATAGAATTTGACAAATAAATTACTAGGTGACTAAAAAAGGTAGCCAGGATAGTGATTTTAAGGTAAACGCTACTAAATTTGTGCAAACAACTAAAGATGACTAAATTAAATAACTAATTTAGTCATGGGATAAAAAGTGTGACTAGATAATAAGTGGCACAACTAAAATGACTAAAACAATGACTTATTCAGGAAAAAAAAATGATGGAAAATTTGGTCAAAAACATCTAACATTTGCACTACTCTAAAAAATTCTGCACACAATAAACATGCATTCAATTTTTAAATTTAAAAATGATTTAGAAAACATATTTAACAGGTGCACACCAATTGCATAGGGGATTAATTTTAATTATTGGTTTGAGTGTAATAGTTATTATTGAAACCAACGACCCTTGAGGATTTCACAACACTATCATGTAGGAAGAAAAAACATAAGTAAACTTTATATCAATAAGTAGGACTTGATATATATTTCAAATTAACATTAGATGAATGGAATGTGAGTGTGCATGTTTAGGTACTTCTGGTAGTCATGATTAAGAGTGGAGATCTAAGAAGCGATAATGCATAGGAAAGGACTCATAGAAGACTCCATGCAACAATTATACCAATCAAATCAGTGAATAGGAAAGATCCTCATGCCTCTAAATCCATTCTATTGGCATGCCCATCTTTTCTTTTACAGTTCCTCCGACTTTCCCTTCCAAGCTAATGTTAATCAAATCTCCTATTGACATAAATGGACCAGCCAAACATTCTCGATTAAAAAAACACCTTTTTATATTAATAAGCAAGCTTGATATATATTCCAAGTTCACAATAAATTAATAAAATGCAAAATTGATTGTTCAAGTGTTTTAATTACTCTTAATACATATTAGAGAAATAATACTTTTTTATAGATGTTTCTAATAACCATAACACTTTTTTATATTAAAAAGTGTTTAGCAACCCCTAAAATCAAGGGTGGATTCATAGACCTTTTTGAGAATGGATCACGAACCTTTGAAACCCAACCGCTAGCCAACATTGTTAAATCATCATTCTCTACCTAAATAACTATAACACTCGTTTGTGAACTACTACTACATTAATATTATGAATCTACTATGTAAGAGATATGAGGCATGCAGAATAGTGAAATGTGAGAATCTAAAATTTAATACTTAAATAGCTATATAAAAAGTGTGGTAGTTCACATATTTATAGAATGAGCTTCATTCGAAATGGGATCTAGGTATTAAACAAAACTGATTTCTTGCCATCATTAACGTGGGATTATACTTTGGGATATAGTTCTCTTTGATGGATTGCTGAAACGTCAAAATAAACCCCGAGATATAAGTATATATCCTAGAAATTCTCTCTAATAAATTTGTATACGTGTTAATTTCTCTTGGATCGGGGAGAAGATATACGGAGTCTGCAACATTTACCATCTGGGGCGGTTAAAGTTAGTTGTTTCAATGGATGAAGGCTCCACGGATCCTTTCAATGGCCGAGTCAGGTACCTATCTAATAATTATCCTTGTTTTTGAGGTTAGAGCATATAAGAATTCACTGTGTAATGCAAAATTTGTTGAGGCCGATAGGATTGTTGGGGTATATTAGGTTTTGATCCTTAAAGGCATGGCCATGGCCACCGATAAGAGCAACCCCATGGGTCATGTTGATGAAGGGAAAAAATGAACAAGGATTTTGTCTAAATGGTTCATGAAATTGTTCCTTTACTCATCTCGCCAAGACATCATGGACACCTCAAAGGGAATGCTGATGGCAAGCTAAACCCGACGTAGGTAAGGGGAGGATCCCAACTAGATAAAATGGCTAGGTTCATCCTAGCTATCAACAACAAAGGGTGCCACTTTCTCTTTCAGCGATGTTGGTTCTCCTCTCTGTTTGGGATCTTCTTTTTTGTTTCCATCTAATGTGCTTCACAAGAAGCAAGGGTTGGTTTGCATTCAATCATTTTTCAATGAAATCTGAGTGCACCAAGATTCAAATCCAATCAGGGACCTACCTATTACATCTGTAATTAGGGATCGGTTGGTATGTATTCCATGGCATTCACTCATTGCTTCACCGTTATATTATCATGACTGTGATATGCCATGGTTAATGGTACATAAAAAGGATGGGGATGGGAAACAATTATTTAATATGGCATCGAATAGGTGGCACAAAATTGAATCAAAACCTTTGCAGAGAACACTTTGTGTTGTGGCATCAGGTGGTATTCTATGTCTGCATAAGGAAGTTCGATGGTTGTAATATCTCGATTTTGACCCCATTTGTATTAAAATTGTACATGATGTAAATATCATTATTAAATCATGGTGAGGCGCTTAAGGCCAAGGCCCCTCCATCTATTTAGTGTTTTATGTATCGACAATTAAAATCGATACCTATGGTTCTCGAGCTAGTCAGGCACATTATAAATTGAGACATCATGTAAATATGCAATTTGATAAAATACCCACAACTAGCTATGCAATGCAACAAAGAGATGGGGGCATAATTTCACAAGGAATAGGGAGGGAAATTATTCAAACCCTTGAGCCAATAGTGGTAAGCCAAATGTCAATGAGAGAACCCATAAAACTCTCAACTACCCATTTTTTCTTATGCACCCAATCATTTAATTCTTCCAGAAGTTGGTTGGGGCAGTTAATGCATTGGAAAGGGAGAGGTATGGCAGTGAATTTCATATAGGGGAAAGCCATCATTTTTGGAAAATTGAATTTTGGGTTATGGGGCAAGAAAACACCTAGAAATTGGTTCCCATTCCATTCCTCATCCACAGTTTTCACTTTCTCACACAGCTTGAGCTAGCTGGGCGCTTTTCCCTCATATTTTCTTGCATTTCCTCCATGGATGGAAATCCATTTTTGGTATTGCACAGTTGATGGGAAGAGAGATTCACAATTTGGGGTTTGTAGAGGTCAATTTTGCTCCTGCAATGCCCATGAACGTTTTATGAAATCAGATTTTCTCTCCCAGGGTTGATTTCCCCGTCTACCATTTTGTTTTTAGTTTCCAAAACATTTTCCTTCATACCCAGTACTTGGATTTTGTTGTTATGTGCATCCTTGTTTTGGTCTAAAAGACTTAGGAGTGGAAGAGGCCGAGAATTGGCTTGATAAACCTAGTGAGGAGAGGAACCTCACAAAAATATCAAGAGGGGTTGGCTAATCTTCTATGCACACCTGAGAGAACATTGGAAGGGAAGGTATAGCATGAGGGACTGTGTAGTAGTGAAGGGAATACTTCCTTGTGTTGGGTGTGTAGGTATTGTGGAGGCCAAGCCAGATAGATCTTGTGGAGGTGTCCATAGATCTGTGGTTGAGCTCACTATCTTAGCAATTCATCCTTTCCGCTGCCTTAGCATCCGGATAAACCCAATTGTAGATTGGCTTGGCTGAAACTTGGTCTGTATTTGGATAATTGTGAGCCCGTTGTTCTCCTTTTTCCTTTTGCTGAGAGATTGATGAGCACAACTGGCCTATGGTTGGGTGGAACGTTGCAGCGACATAGCTAGTTGCAGGACAGCTCATTCTCAAGATAAGTGCTCTCTTGTATTAATCCTGCAAATTATTTTTTTTATGAATTATTTATGAGCATATTGAATCCTTGAATGAGATTTACTTCTGTTGTATATTATTGCATTATGCATCTACATATGTATTTTTACTTCAATGCATTCATGTTTATGTTCATGGGGCTAGATCCCCAGTTATGATGGGCTTAGTAATATCCATATAGCTTAAAGCATTTTTGAACTGTGGGGTATAGAGAGTATGAGAGTCTATATGATGCCAATAGACAAAATTATTAAGCCTATTGTACATGTAACATGCAACATAGTAGCAGTGAAGATAAATTTCACTCGAATTTGTAATGTAATTCATCTTACTAAAAATATTTTAGCCTTCAAATAAGAAGTAATAGCTATCATTAAAAATATCTACAAAGAGGAACCTTAGTTCTCTCCTATGTTATTTATCTATTCTTCACTTTTTGTAAAAACAAATTAACTAAATAAACCAAAATATTTACTTTCCACCTCAATTTCAGAAGGAAATACATACATTAACATCCATGCCACATTTCACATCCACGGGTGTCTAGATTCTAGAATAGAGCCAACCTATAGGGTGTTATATAAGGTACATAAATGGTAGAGGCCATATGAACTCTAGGAAGTTCATTTATTTCTCAATACCTGGTTGTAACTGTGTTGAAGTTATAGTCCTCTCTTCAGGACATATCACATGGACTGCTTAAGAATAACTAAATCAAGCACAAGAACAGAACTGTGAACCTAAACATGAACAATAAGTCATTTTGAACTATTTCGACTACACAAAAGATTAATTGACCAGTGACACATGATAATAACGATGCAACTACTTCAAAGATTGAAATAATCTTTAACATACTTTCATTCAACCATATTTTTCTCCTTAGTGTATTTTCTTCAATTTTAGTTAAGATGTATCATCTAAGCATTTCCAAGTTTTTATACTTGTAACACCTTTCTTGTTTTTTCACCTATTTTAGGAGTAGACATGATCACTCTTTCTTGTCTTGACCATCCTTATTTTCTAGAGGCATGGTATCCAAATACACCCCCATAAAACAACTCAGTTTCCTCAAACTTCCCACAAACATCATTGACATGGTCCTAACCTATGAAGGTTGTCTTGATGTCCATAGTACTCAAAAAGTACTCAAGAAACCTGCGTTTAAGTGATCACTGTAGTGGATATTTCTCTCCATCTATGTGCAAAATAATCTACCTTAGATCAACCAGATCTAAGGATAGAGTTCATGGTGCAAGGGAGGAGCTCAACTTTGACTATTAAAACAAGCAACAAATATTTTTTATTTTATTTTATGATCTAACTAGTAAAACAAAAATGTAACATACCTTTCAATAAGATGGGCCACTGCAAGCGTTTGGGGATGTGTTCCGATGACTCCCACGATCTGGTTCTCCGATTTTCTCCAAAAGTGTTGTCACCGAGAAAGGAAATAAGGGTTAGATAGAGTAAACTCAACGTGAAATGTGGGATGGTGTGGTGAAAGGTGTGGGAATGTAAGGTTCTGGAACCATGTAATCTATAGTGAAAAAGTTCAAGAATGTAAATTTGTTGTGTGGAGACCTTCACAATGTATTTATAGGATTATCCAAGATTTTCTTGCCCATGGTTTTTCATAGTGTATGGTATTTGTCCATGGTTTTGGACCCATTTTTATTTTATTTTGTTTTGGTCCTTTTTGGGAGAATGGGGGTTATGTTGCAATAAATGTCCATCTTCCCTGTATTTATGAGGGAAGGAATAATTATGTTTTGGACCAATTTTGGTTTAGTTTAATTGTGAATGTCAAAATAGAGGGAATAAGGGTGGGATTATGATGTATAATTATGGTTTGGACCATATAGATCTATGTGGACAATTTTTTGAGTTAACATATTCCCCCCTGATGTGTGAGAATAGGAGCTCATCGTATGGTTGACATACATCATAGGATCAAGGGAGAAATGGTTACCGCGGTAGAGAAACTAGAGAGAATCGTGGCGGAGTCAGAGGCTCCTCATTCAAACTGCAATGGCTTTTGATTTGTATTACTTCTAAAAACTAGATGAGGTATATATAATCTTAAACATATATATGGATGAGATGGGCATACCCATGCTCGTATCAATGTCTCAATATACAAATGTGGATCAAGGCTCAAACAATGGAATCCAATCAATACATACAATTGAAAGTACATAATGGTGTCCTCAATGGGAGGATAAATACAAAGATAGATCTGAAGAACTAGTACATAGAAACAATGGCACTCTCTTGGAATTCAATATCACAACAACTCATGCTCTGTTGAATTTGAAAGTGTACACAATTGTATGGACTCAATGACTGAGATTCAAAATATCTCAAGTACAATAAATGACATCCATACTGGAGATATACAAAAGCATGATACCGAGGGGCTTCCGAACACTATTGCCAATGCATCCCATATATCACAAGGGACATGAAACTATATGGGTCCCAAATATACTCACCAATGTGTTAGAGTTAGGTGACAACCAGGGTCTTCAACCAAATAATGAAGGAGCCAATATCCTGTATGAATCTCAACGGTGCGATAATGTAGCTAAAGTGGCGCACATGAAACAAAACCAACCCAAAAGGCACTAAGGAATCCTTTCAAGTGGTCTAAGGAACTCATCAATGAGGTGGATGAAACCAAGATACAGGGACCTTCATCTCTATCCTGTGGAATAAATGTGTTGACGTCGACAGAGGGATACCTACAACTACAAAGGAAATGAGGTTTCCTTGATATAAGCGTGAGGGGGACAACCATAGATATAGAATAATAATGGGATTGAGACATTGAATAGGGAATGGGGGAAATGGAGTACGGGGACTCAAACTTCTTTTGTTCAGAGTATAACGATAGGGCTGACCTGGCAGCAGATGACACTAAATCAAGGGGAGGGAATCATAGTTTTGGAATCAGGGGGATGACTACAATGGGAGATACTTGGGGAAGGCATTGGACGAGTGATATCCAGGGGATCCAAGGGAGACCCATTGCAGAATACTTTGAACAAAGGAAACCCAATGGGGGAAATATGCCATAATGTGATATTATATGCAATATGTGTGGGCACCGAAAGGAACCGTTTGGGCCTTCTTCATAGTTTAAAGAGCTTGAAGAAGGGATAGAAGTATGCTCAGTATGTTACTATCTCATGAATTTTTGTCGAGCCCAAGATGATAAATGCTCAATGGTGTTTTCATGTTTAGAGAATATGAAAACATGAAGAAGACTCCAGTGGGTCTCTTTTTTGTATAGCAGTCTCCTAAGTCCAAAAAAGGATAAAAATGTACAAAGGATAACTCTCTCAGACAAAAGGAGAAAAGAGACTTATTTTTCGTAGGTAGTTCAACCAGGCCGAAAAAAGGATAAAAATGTAATGATTGAACGGTCATTCAAATACTTTTACAAGCATGAATGAAACCAATTATGCTTGGCTATATTTTATTTATGTGAGGGGTATAAAATAACTTAAATACAACCCAAAAGTGAGATTTTTCGTAAGTTGCGGTTCCAATGTCCAAAAAAGCATAAAATGATACAAGGGGAACCATTCCTAACTGGAAGGTGCTAGGGTGGTCCTTTTCTCTAGTTAGTCTACATAGTCCTAAAAAGGGGATAAATGATACCACATAGATTCCCTTTCAAATACTTTAATTAGTGTGAAATGAAGAAATCTTGATTGACAATATTTTCATTATTTAAGGAGTCGGAAAAAAGCTTAACAAAAACTCCGTAAAGGTCAGTCAAGCAAGGAAGAAGTGGTCGATGTACCGAAAAGGGTGATGTGGGGATCATGGCTGACAGGGAGAAAAAATAATAGTGGAACATTAGTGGGGCCTCTTTAAGGGACGATGAATGGTGGAAAAATAACATAGGTTTTAGAGTATAGATGGATCGGAGGGCTCATGAACATGTCAATACATAAGGGGTTTGATTTTCCTAGTGGAACACAAATCGACTTAAATCCAGGAAATGGCCCAAAAAATGATCGAAGAACATGAGAAAATAGTCCTATAAGTGGAAAGAGTGGAGAAAACTGAACTTGTCGGTGTGAATGGTGTGAAAAACAGACGTAATATGACTCTGTGGTGCATGAAAGAAGAAGTTGACCAAATGGAGGACTATAAACAAGGGGGGACCATAGGAGCCTCGGATGAGGTGGCTTGGTAGGTTGTTTCTTCACTTGATATCTTTTTTCATAGTGTCATCAACTTCCTATCCTCATAGAGGATTATCCATATGAGGGCATGGACTTTTAGGGAGATCCAAAGATGCCTCAACCTCTTGGACATGTCTGGGGACCAATTTGTACATATGCACTACTATGTGTGGCTCGAATCATATATCATGGTTTACTATAATAGTGGTAGGTAGATCATACATGTGATTGATATTGATGGAATACTATGTGCATGTGCATATGTGGGACCATGTCCTCGAGTGACGCAGGGGCAGAGTGGAGGGGTTAGATCCACCTGCTCTCAGGCAGAGGAGGCGATAGAGTGCTATGTTAGACTCACCACGGCTAGACATGGAGAGGCTACTAGAGGGGTTCACCGATGATGGGTGGAAGTACCTATATGATGACTTGATCCTCATGTGCTAACGAGCCCCTCCTGAGTGGATGTCTCTGATGAGGAGGATCGCTGTCACTGCTGAGTATGTCAGAGCAGCGAAATAAGGAGATGTGTCTATGGAAGAGGAGAGCTCAGATGAGGAGGAGGATACCGAGGAGGAGACAAATTTAGAGGACTCAGATTCAAATTAGCAGCAAGTGGTGCTTCCCCCAATGCATTTGAGCATGGGGAAGTTTTGTATGATATGTATGATGAGAAATCCTATGGTGCTTCTCTTTTTTGTAGTGATTATGATATTATGATATGGACGCACGTGGATGCATATTTTTTTATTTTTATGTGTTTTATGAGTCTCTTGTTTTGATGATGAGTATGCATATATGATGTATATGACATATGTATGCATGGGTATATGGTGATGCATGATGCAGTTTATTTCCTATATGCGGTGATTGATGTGCCAGTCTAGAACGTTATTATCCATTTCATCTGCCACACTATTGAGACTTCTGGAAACATGCGTGAATGAAATGGATTCAAAATGTCGAACAAAGTGTCTAGTGTGAAGGAAATTTCTAAAGAGGCAGGGATCGTGTACTCGACAGTAGTTATTCAACTGGGCGACAAGCACCAGGGAGTCTAGGAAGACATCAAGCTGATGAATACCCAAGTGAAGGGTCACAGTCAGAATACCAACGACACCATCATACTCATCATGGTTGTTGGTAGCAATACCAACACATATTCCTTTGATGCAGATCAAATCATGTGATGGGGAATAAATGACCCACATAGCCAAGGAAGGATTAAGAGACCATCTACTTGTGCCTTCAGCGAAACCAACATAGGAGGGGGAGGTAGGATACATCTGGAAACCAAGGAAACAAACTATGATACTCATCATGGTAAACAACGATGAAAAACAAGAAATAAAAACTATGATACAAGGTTATTTAGGTTGTTCAGCTTAGGCATAGAATCTATTGAGGTAGAGCCCATTGCAGGGATTCTTCAAGAGGTGACTGATAGATTCAAAGAGGAGATATTCCCCTTGCTGAGACAATGATGGACGATGTAAGGTCCATGCAACATGAATTCAATCTCCCCTTTTCTAGTCTTATTATTTTCTTTATCATAGACGAGGGCGACATCCCCCTCATTAAAGGTGCATGGGTGTATGTGGGAGTCATAATGGGACTTCGATCTGGTCTTATCTACTTCGATCATTTGGAGAGCCACGCGACGATCCTCATTGGTTTGTTCAAGCATAAGTATGCATTTTTTCCACGGTGAAGTATCAGGTAGAAGCTTGATGGCAAGACAAAGTTTGGAATGTAATGGGAAGAACCAACTCCATGATGTGGACTAAATGGAATGGGGTAAAATCAGCGGCATTTTTGGTGATCTCTTCATCGTCATGAAAGTGGCTCCTGGATAGATCAGAGAGATATTTCTTGGTCGATGAGGGGTAAGGACGAATGGAAGTGGATATAATAAATATGGTTTTTTTGGTATCCAAGGAAGAAGCCAGAGGGTATATTTCCTCAAGGTCATTGGTTTCATACTCAAGGGATTCCTTGCGAAATTTAATGAGGATAAATCAGTACTAGGGAACGTTTGAGCAATGGTGGGAATAATGACTGTATAGGACATAGACTACACACAAGTGGTTTGTTCGTAGTGATTTGTTCTTAATCACAATGATGTTTTTTCCATCATGAACTGGAGTTTTTTCGGTCTCTACTACTATGTGCATGTGGGTACGAAGAAATGAAAAATCAAGAAAATTTTGTGTCACATGGCTGATGACATCGAATAAGGCACAAGTAGGCGATGGATGTGGTTCTGTCATTGCTTTTGGTTCTTTACCCCTTGTTATATTTGTATCATTTAGAAATTATGATCCAGGATCTTATCTGAGAGAATAACATGCACAGCAATAATCACAAGAGATAGGAGACACAAAGAATTTTCCTTGGCGCAACCATAAAGGAGAAAACCCCGCAAATTCCTCAGAGATAGAATGAGCACCAACAGCAAAAGTAAAACCTGAAAACATAAAGTTGATCTTTGACAGCTAATCTCTCTCACTTGTGCCAGCACTTCCTCTCTCGCTCATGCACCCTAGTTGAGTGAGTGTATGTGACAAATAGAGAGTCTCACTCTTTATTTATATTAGTTTCTAACTTGACAATTACTTTATAGGGTTGACTTCTCTAGCAGAGTCTAATAACCCTAGTACCTCTTAATTGTGGGGACTATTTCCCCTACTTACAATTGGAGGGTTAACCTCAACTCAATTGTGGGGACTTTTTCCCCAACTTACAATGGAGGGTTAACCTCAATGACTTTACATGACTTTATTACATTAATGATTCTCCTGATAGGAACATCAGGGACCAATGAAATACAATATATAAAATATACAAGTGAATATGTTTTGAAGTTACAAATACATCAACACTCCCTCTTAACTATGAAGGTATTCTCTTGATGCAATTCATCAGCACAAATCTTCGTCACTGGATCATTCATCAAAGCTAGATCATCACTGGATCATCAAGACTGGATCATCATCACTAGATCATCACTGGATCATCATCACTGGATCATCATCACTGGATCATCAAGACTGGATCATCATCACTGGATCATCATCATTGGATCATCAATACTGGATCATCATCACTATATCATCATCACTAGATCATCATCACTACTTCTGCTATCTCAAACAAATGGTGCTATCTCTCAATTCTGCTCGTAACAGGAAGTTCTACAGAGCCAACCCTTTTTCATTCTAGATGTAAGCCTATCCTCCATGTAGGTCTTCATCTTCTTCAACACTTATATCTAACCATGGGAGGAACACATCCAGCATCCATATCAGAAAATGCCCATCCAGCACTTATATCTGACCATGGGAGGAACACATCCAACATCCATGTCAGAAAGGAACACTCAACACTCACATCCATCAGCATGGTAGGACACACCATCTACCATCCGAGGAAAGGCCCAACACTTACATCCATTGGCATGGTAGGACACACCATCTACCATTCGAGGAAAGGCCCAGCACTTACATCCATCGGCATGGTAGGACACACCATCTACCATCCGAGGAAAGGTCCGACACTTACATCCACTAGCATGATAGGACACACAATCTATCATCCAGGGAAAGGACCAGCACTTACATCCACTGGAATGATAGGACACACCATCTATCATCCAGGGAAAGTTGCAACACTTACATCCACTAGCATGGTAGGACACCCCATCTACCATACAGAGAAAGGCCCAACACTTACATCCACCGGCATGATAGAACACACCATCTATCATCTGGGGAAAGGCCCTGCACTTACATCTGACCATGGGAGGAACCAATCCTACCACAATGTCAGAAGGGATTTGCACTTAGATCTGACCATGGGAGGCCCCGCTTACCACCATGTCAGAAGGGCTCTGCACTTACATATGACCATGGGAGAGCCCCGCCTATCACCATGTTAGAAGGGCTCTGCACTTACATCTCACCATGGGAGGCCCCTCTTACCACCATGTCAGAAGGACACATAGACTCATCACTTCCCCTTGGAAGGAACCTCGATCTGGAGAACACCAA
The DNA here is from genome assembly GCA_001517045.1 of Pseudotsuga menziesii. Lineage (NCBI taxonomy): Eukaryota > Viridiplantae > Streptophyta > Pinopsida > Pinales > Pinaceae > Pseudotsuga > Pseudotsuga menziesii. Next base: position 740,650 of record LPNX010166182.1, read on the forward strand.
GCTTATCCCTGAAGAAACAAAACTTCACTTTGTCCATTCTAGCATAGAATGACATTAGGTCTGATTACATCCAAGGATAACCTACGCGCTTCGCCAATACCAATTACATATGAGGACAACCTATAGGACTGTTTATGTCTGAGCCACCTACGAGCTTCGCCAAGATTTTATGCTCAGACAACCTGTCTCATCGGCTGTGCTAGAACTCCCTCTTTCGAGAGATCTCGATCTAGATCACATACTGGAGCTTCATAGCTCCTCTCTGCATCATACAAAAATGGAAGTTAGATCAATCAAATCAAATAGTAGTTTTCAAAAGAAGCATACTACCTCCCAAATAGCCGAGCAAGTGGCAACATATTTTTCCTCAGCTGTTCTCAGCGCCATGCAGGACTCCTTCCTGCTATACCAAGAGATCACACCTGATCTCATATTGAAGCAACACCCTAAATTTCTCTTCCTATCAATGGAACTGTCTACCCAATCCAAATCTATATAACCCTCCAGGTTAATTTTCTGATTTGCTTCATACTTGAGCCCATAGTCAACTGTACTATTTAGGTATCTCAGAATATGCTTTGCAGCAATCAAGTGAACATGTCTCGATGTGTTCACAACAAAGCAAATATATGGTCTTGTATTCGTTAGGTACATCAAGGAAAAAATCATCTGACTATACATCGTGGCATCAACCATATCGATGAAGCATCACTCAATATCTTCAGGTTCAATGCCATAGGTGTGGCCATGGCCTTGCTGTCCATCATCCCAAACCTCTTCATGATCTCTACTGCATACTTCCTTTGTCCCAGGTTGATTCCATCCACATTCTGCCACACCTCCATGCCTAGAAAGTAATTCCCATACCCAAGTATTTCATCTCGAACTCGGAAACAAGTCTCGTTCTTACAACTTTAATGAGTTCCTTTTTCCTTTCAGGAACAGGTCATCGACATATAACAGGAGCATCACTGGTCTTCCACCTTCAACCTTGAAGTAAAGGTTGGAATCCGATTTACTCTCACTAAACCCTAGAGCCATCAGTAAGTTGTCCATCCTGTCATACCATGTCAAACCTCAGGATCTTCTGTAGTCACTCCCTCTGATGTGGAGCATCATTCTCCCTCTGCCTTTCATACTCTATGTATTGAAACATTTTGTACTGGAGTGACAAGTAGATTCCTCTACTACTAATATTCTATGTATCCATCTAGGGTCACTGGATACCAAGATCCTCTATCTTGAAAGCAATCTTCTCACACCCATCTGTGAGCTTGTCATCCTCTATAGGATTTCATATTCAACCTTGTAGCAAAAGTGAAGATATTCATCACTCTAGGTGATCTTCAAGCTCCTCATGTATGTGTTATCCCATGAGTGCCTTCTGAGCTCGTACAAGGCCTTCTTTAATTTGCACACATGATTCTTCCTGTCATGTGTCTTAACTTCTAGTGGCTGCAAATGTCTCTTCATAATATATGCCTTCTTTTTGTGAGAAGCCTCGTGCTATGAATCTTTCCTTGTATCCCACTATGTTTCCATCTATTGCATGGTGGATCTACGGAATTCCCTTCAGGTCTCGATAATGCATCCTAGACATCATTCTTCTTGAAATGGTACTCTCCTTCCCTTTCTTCTTGGATACTTCTTTATAGCTGGAAGGTTCTGCATCAATGATGTCGCTCAACAATGTCACATAACTACATTGTGTCTGAGACCTCTTGAAGTCTCGTCACTACTATTCTTAATTTTGGATAATTTCTTGAACTATCATCACTTATTCTTTGGAAGAAGTTTCATCCTTCTTTTCTTGTAGGCGATTGGACGCAATCTTTCCTACAAGTCAAATGCATTAGTTTTATGGTTAGAAACATTTCATAAGGCATATTCATAATGGAAAATTATTATGCATCAAGATATAATCATGCAACTATTTTATCCAATACAACATTCATCCATATCTCAAGGAAACTTTCTAGATGCCTTCCATCTCTACCATGAAATCATTGAGATTTTGCACTAATCCAATATGTCAGCAAAGAGGTTTCATTCTAGATAAGTAGCAATGGAGAGTTGTATAGAACCATGAGCTACTTACCCATCACNGTAAGCATTCTATCAGGCATAACACATCAATTGAATATAAACCAATGCATAACAAAATAATATCATGAAATGACAATTGAATAATTATCTTTATTTGTTTCGTGGCTAGACTCCTTTTTTCATCTTCATCATGTTCTTCATTCATAACAACATCATTTCTTATCCATATGCTAATTGCTTATGGATAATTATGCTTATTCCTCATCGCTTGAGGGATCTTCTTTGGATCGTGAGAGCTTGGTATTTAGTTTCTCCCATCTTCTGCTTCTCTTATTATGAGCTGAGATTCTTCTTATGTGCTCTCTTCCCAGAGTCTGCTGAAAGTAATCACTTCCTTCTAGCACACATTCCTCGAATGAATGAATCCCATGATCATGGGAGGCCATTCAGGTTGCTTATCAAAATTTATGTATTCTCTAATTCTTCATCCACTTCTTCAATTTGTTCTTTGATTTGTGAGACCCTTTTAAATTATGACTATATGGTCTTTGCACTCTGGATCTTTACATTCTTCAACTGGTTTCTCAAAGTCATCTTATGATTATGTTCTTCCCTTCAAATATCTTGGTCAAGGAATCAAACATCTCTTTAGGTGTCTTTAGGGAAGACACTTGTTGTATAAGGTGATCCTTGATTGAATCAACAATGATCTTCTTGGCCTTGACCAAGTTCTTCTTGTGTAAGGGTTTAGCCTCATCTCCCTATGGAACGATTTGAGGTGTCTTTCTTGGTTCCCAATCTGGCTGATCTAGGGTTTGTTAGAGAAACCCTAATTTCAAAAACTAGGAATATTTATGATATGATTCAATATAAATATGGGCCCCTTTAAGGCAAGCTATCCAATGAACTCCTTTTCGAAAAACAGTGGAGGGAAGCTCCTAGAACAAGAAACCCTAGTTTTCCAATTTCTTCTACAGAAATGCCTGATATTGTTTCTGCAATATCTCTAAAAGTAGTGCTCCTCTGTGTCTAAAATTTCATACTGAGGTATCCTCATCTATTGTATTTTCAAGACCATAGGTTTTACTAGAATTGGTTTCACCAATTGCGACTTATGAGATTTTTCCCAAGGTGACTTTTTTCAGGACTGTTCAACATAGCAAACTTGTACGGACTACCACGTGTCACTGTTTCATCTTCCAGGTCTTAAGAATTTACCACAGAAAATCATTTTTGTTCCCTATCTGTAACATCTTGCAAATTTCATTTGGACTTTCATAGAACTAGATATAGCAATTCTCGCTAGGTTTCCTGTTTAGGGATGAATCTTGGGAGAGGCTGGAAACTTGATTTGGAGGAATCATATCTCCTAGAATATAGTGAATACGAGGATAAAATATTCACACAAGGTACATTAGGATGTTATATTTGGCTTGTGAAAATTTTGGCTCCTGATCCTTCTTCAATCTTGAGATATAGTGAATGTACCAAAACTACCATTTTTAGTATTTTAGGGTTTTTCAGGCCCGGGGTCAAACTAGGGTTTGACATTCCTGGAGTTTTACTCAACCAAAAACTTCAGCCTTGGTCTCTAAACTTCGATTTTGATGAGGAGAGAAGTCCTATGCTAGGATCACTCAAAAATTCTTCTTTTGTGAAAATCCTAATTTCTCGCAGCAGCGATTGAAAATGCCCGAAATCAAATTCTGCTTCAACAGGAATATGCGCCCTTCAATGGAGAGTTAGACTAGCCTCCTTTTGCTAATGATCTATGGATAAATACCCAAAAAGTAAGAATCCCTAGCTTCTATAGCTACACAGTGTCTTCTTCTTAGGTTAGCGCTGATACCATATTAGATTTTTATCATTTAGACAATATGATCTAGGATCTTATTTGAGAGAATAACATGCACAACAATAATCACAAGAGACAAGAGATACAAATAATTTTCCTCGGGGAAACCATAAAGGAGAAAACCCCACAACTTACTCAGAGATAGAATGAGCACCAGTAGCAAAAGGAAGACCCAAAAACATAAAGATGATCTCTCTTACTTGTGCCAGCACTTCCTCTCTCACTCATGCGCCCCAGTTGAGTGAGTGTATGTGACAAATAGAGAGTCTCACTCTCTATTTATATTAGTTTCTGACTTGACAACTACTATATAGAGCCGAATTCTCTAAGAGAGTCTAATAACCCTAGTATTCCTTAACTATGGGGACTATTGCCCCTACTTACAATCGGAGGGTTAACCTCAGCTCAATTGTGGGGACTATTTCCCCGACTTACAATGGAGGGTTAACCTCAATGACTTTACATTACTTTATTACATTAATGATTCTCTCGATAGGAACATCAGGGACCAATGAAATACAATATACAAAATATACAAGTGAATACATCCTGAAGTTACAAATACATCAACACCCCCAGTATTCATGGGAGGAAGGGGTGCAGTAGTAGATGCTGAGGCAGTCAGTTGTGTACCAGGAGGTGGGTGTGCCACTGTCTCCATAAGTTTACTAGTGTCAATACAATTTGTGGTGTCGAGGTGGGTTTGGGTGGATCGAGGTACCACACTAGAATTCCCAAAGTGAATCCTATAAGGTTTAAAGTATCCATAAATGGTTTACTGACAATTCCAGAGGGTGGAAAGAGAAAGGGGATCATATGTATGGGAAATGAACCCCAATAATTCCCCGTGGTAATGTGAATGGGGCTACGGTCGAGGTTGTAATGAGGTCGGGAGGTTACCAGATGTGCTGGTGCACAAATCCAATATGTTATTCGTAGAGAGAGGAGGTGGGAGGGATAAAAAGGTGTCCATCAAAGGGGCGCTTGTAAATAGGATTGGACCAATGATAGAAAGGGAGGGGATGGATACGCTATAGATGGTGGTGTCGATGGTAGGGAGGCCATGATCCTGGGTGATCGATCCTTTAGGATCATAGTAATTCAATTGGTCGATGGTCACAATATTCCCATCATGGGGGTACATCAGGAGTCGAAATATGTTAGAAGAAATAGTGTGCATAGCAAACATGTAACTATGTCCAACGAAGAGTTTGTAATCTAGATAGGCGTTCACAACCTCGATGACAATCAACACTATTTTACCTTCCAGCTCAATGGGGGCATTCATGAGAATTCCTTGTAGTTGGACAGTGCGACCATCGTAAGCACGAAGGATACTGGTTGAGGGTTGAAGGTTTGGGGATCCAAGTTTCTACCAAACGAAGGTTGACATAACACAAGTGGATGCACCGTCATCGTTGAATGTTGAAATTTTGAATGATGACATGAATTTGGAAGGCTACAAATGATGGAATTTGAGGTTCTCCTTGATCCAAGTCAAAAGTGATCAACCTAGAATCTGAGGGGTTGATGACACTTAGAGAAGATAACAAGGATTTGTGTTGCGAAGCACAAGTTCTAAGGACTTCTAGAGAGGATATGGTAGAGGGAGATTGGTCCAACTCATCGAAAATTTTGTAATTGAGAGTATCTCTAGAAGTGGGGTTGTTCTCAACACGAAAGGAAACCTAGGGACTTTGGTAGGCCCATCCATGGGGGGTCTCAAAAAATGTAAGGATATATCAAGAGTATTGGAGATAGACATGGAGGGATTAATGGTTTCCATGGTGGATCCATGTTGGTTATGTTGAGTCTCAAGTTGACAGCAAATGAGAATATCATAAGATGATCGACACCAAGATCAATGGGTTGACTCAAAGAAGCGGTTGCATTGTTTTGTGGTACCAAGGGTTGGGTTGCAACCATTCCTTGATTCGGTTATGGATTATACGGCACCAAAGGCGAAGGACCTTGTGGTGTTGGGTTTGGCTATTCGAAGTGATAACATTGGTTTCACATTGTTTTTCAGCTTGTAATAGGTGGCGGACTCGAAGCAACTTGGGGAACTAGTGTGTATAATGGCCATAAACATCAAAAATGGTACACAGATGGTTAGTCTGTAGCTAAGGGTTCTTCCCAGGTCTATGTGGATGTTGGGGGTTCTATGTGGGGGCATTATTTCTGTTATTGTTAGGAGGGTTGGGTTGTTGACTGCCCCCTTGAGCTTGGTTATTTCCTCGGTTCCTACCTCTATGTCTTCTTCCCTGCCCTTCTTGGTTATTGGTGGCAGGTTTATTAGGGATGTTTTGTTGAGTGTAGACATGTCCTTGAGGAACATCAGGAGTCGGGGATGAAGTAGGTGTAGGTTCCACAGGTGGTGGGTAGTAGGCAGGAGCGACTGGAGGGGCTGCAAAGCCTATCATCTGGCCATTCTAAGAAGGTGCCAGGAAATTCGGTCCATGAACATGAGGAAAAGATGTGGGAGAAGCATATGAAGATGTGGCTTTGGACTGATCCACTACGTGTAAAAAAAAGGGGTGTAGCTAGGTACAAAAACACTAGGGGTGTTACCAGAGTGAGGAAAAATCAAAGGATATGTCATGTACAGGTGGGAGTGTTGAGTGATGAAGCCAATGACTCCATCAGCAGCATGGGATTCCCCCGATGTATCACGTTGTGAGGAGCTAGTGCGCGGAACATCATGTAGGATGGTGTAAAGGTAACTCGATTGGGCACAAATAAGGTTGAATTACTGTGCTTTTAGGATTGCTTCTTCCTCATTTTGTGAACACTCGAATGCAACATCCTTGGTGATAGGGGGAATTAAGGTTTTAAGAAACCAATCAAGGAATATCCTGTCATCTAACTAGATTTTGCAAAAACTACAGTGATGACACCACTCATGGATGCAATCTGTGATGTCTACAGGATAATAGGATTTCCACATCCTCATTGTAATGGATGAGTATATGGAAGTACTAGAGGAACTGTGAGGCTAAAGAGGAAAAATCAGGATAAGTGGCATGGGGCATCTCAATATACCAATTGGCTGCAACATTAGTGAGTGTGCACTGGAATAGCTACAATCAGATAGATTCGTCCACTACATTGTTGGAGGAACACCATAAGTGGAAGTACATGATATGGTTATGAGGGTCTTCTCCCACGTTTCCCTCAAAGTTAGGGATTTCTGAAGGAAGATTGGTAGGCATGGGAGACCACAACGGGTCATGACATATGGGGTCATTCATTAACCGTGCCAAATCAGGTAGGTTGAGACTATCCATGAATGGCATACTAGGACCAAGGCTAGTTCTAGGATGACCAACAATGGCGTTGCATCCAGTGGGCATTTAGGAACCATGGGAAAATGGAGGTTGGTAGGGATGACTTTTAATTGTAGAAGTAGTCACTAGGATGGAGTGAATAGTTGGAATAGTGGTAGAAGGGTCAATGTCCCCATGCATAAATGTAGGAATGGTGAGAACCATGGTCGCTGGAGTGGGGCCACCACTAGTGGGTAGCGAACCAGCAACACTGTGTGCAATGGAGAGGGGTCCACTAGGACTAGGGCATGTAGGGCCAGCATAAGTGATATCTGGTATGACAGGTGGATTTTTCACAAGTCCACTTCCAGTAATACCTCATTGGAAGGGTTTGGGAGGTGCACCAACCATGGGGCTAGATGGGGTAGTGAACAAGGTAGGTTCATATTGATAGGAATCTGAATCTGACTCAGATGCATTGTATGGCTCTAAAGGTGGTGAACTACGTTGAATATGGATCTGATGATGACAGTTCAACCAACCAAATTGAGGGGTATTCCCCTTAAGTATCTGAGAGTAGTGTGGTGGAACAATGGTTGCATGATGTTATGATATATGATAAATGAAGGCTCAAGGGTGTCAAACGCAAGATCAAAAATCCAAATGCAACCAAGTGTGTAGAAGGAGAGCTAATAAATGGTGGCACACAAACCAAAAAGAAAGTCTAAAACCGAATTGTAACAACATGTCACAACAGGTGAGTATACAACAAAGCGGATAGAAATCCAATAAGCAACACTACCTATGAACAAAATTATGTACTAACCAATGGGGCATAAGTGCAATAAAGATCCTAGCTATAATATGGAATACCCTCACAAATCATATCCTTTATTGTGTGGTGAAATATACAATAAAACAATATGAAATGGAAGAACCAAAGGCTAAGAGAGTCCTACTACCGAGAGGGACCTTGGGTAAAAGAGCCCTATAATACTGGAAACTAAGCTACCTCGTTCATGAAACATTCAGGATGGTTTCTTGGCACTTCATCCCTTTGGTGCTAAACACTCAATATGGTCCTTGAAATGCATGAGGAGGACTCTAAAGGGTCATCCTTTGGTATAGAATGGAATTTTGTATTCCACCCTAAATTTTGGAACCCCTTCATTGCGGCTTACCCCCACTGAGCGGGAGGAACCCCGATAAACTGGTTGTGACCGTGTCAACAAATACTAGAGTATTATGGTTCCCTAGAAGACAACAACTATCTCTAATATGTAAGTGACAAAAGGGTGTTATTTGGATTCCTATCCCTAGTGTCCTAACCTAACTAAAATATTGTTTTGGTCCTCAAATGAGGTTACAATGTTGGTTGAGTTAAGATCAATTTTAGGCTCATCTTGGGTTCATGAACCAAGCATTTATTTTAAGGTGTGAGATGTGTGCACAAGTGGAGTGTAATATCTAAAAACCCAGTGCTCTCATGCCAGACATGCAAATGTAGAAAAATAAAGAATAGTACTGAAAGTAAATGATTTTTAACACAAACTAATTCTTTTGTATAAAAGAATAGATGTAAGTAGAAAAACACACAAGTAAATTCTGGAGGGTGTAGGAAACATGCAAGGGGTATCAAATACTAATATCAACTCATATATGCTCACATGAAAGCAAAAATTACTGCAAAACACACCAAGGGGCTATAGGAAATCACATCTGGTAAAATACAGTTAGTATAGGGGCATATCACAGACAGGGGGTCTAGAATGGTTATCAAACACCCCAAACAACTGGAAAAACTACAGGTTGCACCTGTCGATGGAACAGGCGCAGTTGAGGTTGCACAAAACTATAAAACAGTTGCAACCAAGACAAAAAATCATCAGAAAAAAATAGTTCACATTTAACAGCGGTTTTCGCGTGACAAATCACACTAAAATGGGTCACAGCAGCGACCGGGGTCCCTATAGAACCCTGGACAAGTGTGATCTAGAATTTAGGTCTAGGTCACACTTATTAGGGAAAAATGAACGAACTAGGTCATGCTTGTCAGGAAGAAAGGTGTGATGGATCACAGCTTTATGCCAATTAGCTACGATCCAACCGTAATTGAAAGTTTTTAAAGGAAAAAATGTTGGGTAGGATCGGGGGGGGGGGGTGGCGGCATGTAATGTGAAGGGAATGGTTCAAATATGCCACAAGGGGTCATATCTGTGGTGGCTGAGGGTACCTATGTAAAACAAACAAACAAAAACACATGCAAAAACAAAGATCCAAGGAGATCGAGCCAACGGAGTCACCAAAACTGTAGTGGATATTTCTCTCCAACTATGTGCAAAAGTACCTACCTTATATCAACTGGATCTAAGGATAGAGTTCATGGTGCAAGGGAGGATCTCAACCTTAACTATTAAAACGAGCAACACATGTTTTAATGATCTAACTAGTAAAACATAAATGTAACATACCTTTCAATAAGATGGGCCACTGCAACCATTTGGAGATGTTGTCTAACGGCTCCCTTGATCTGGATCTCTGATTTTCTCCAGGGAGAGTTGTCACCAAGAAAGGAATTAAGGGTTACACAGAGTAAACTCAACGTGCAATGTGGGATGGTGTGGCGAAAGGTGTGGGAATGTAAGATTTGGGAACTATGTAATGTATAGTGAAAAAGTTCAGGAATGTAAAGTTGTTGTGCAGAAACCTTCACAATGCATTTATAGGATGATCCAGGATTTTCTTTCCCATGGTATTGGCCAATGGTTTTACATAGTGTATGGTATTTGTCCATGGTTTTACACCCATTCTCAGTTTAGGGTTTTTTGGTCCTTTTTGGGAGAATGGGGGTTATGTTGCAATAAATTCCCATATTCCATGTATTTATGAGGGAAGGAATAATGATGTTTTGGACCAATTTTGGTGGAGTTTAATTATGAAGGTCAAAATAGAGGGAATAATGGTGGGATTATGATGTATAATTATGGTATGTACCATAGAGAAACATTTTGGTGTTAACAAGAACAAATCACCCCTTCTTGCATTTCACCTTTGAACCTCCAAGGTATCATACCTCATGTAGAGGAATTTGAAAAAAGGAAAGGGCTATAGTTGAATCACTCATTGGGTCCTGTCCCCTTCTCTATGCATCATGCCAACATAAAAATCAAATAAAATATATGCTTATTGATTTTTTTAAACCTTTTATGTCCAAAGTGTAATATTGGTTTTAAAATCTAGTAGCAAACCAATAAGAATAGTGCAATACTATAAAGTTGGCATGTTCCTCCAAGGTAAAATTTTAGATATGAAAAATCTAGCTGGAGTGGCATAAATAAGTGTTCTAAAATCATATCAAAGGTCTCCTCATCATACCCTTTTGGAAACTAGCTATAATACTATAGAGACATCTCAAAGGAAAGTCTGCTAGAAATTAGACTCCTATTTAAATTATATGAGGTTTGTTGGAATGTTTTATTGTGCATAGGGTCATATAATTTTTCCAAATAAATGTCATATTGCTGTAAAATAAACTTTGAATTAGACAACTTCTTGGGATATCCTTATCCAAATTGTAGGATCATGGAAAGTATGAGCATGCCTATGGGACTGTATACTAGAGAAAGGATGGATTCCTCTATTTTATGAGGTAAGGTAAAGTGTGCGAAGGACTAGGCTGGCCGAAGGGAGCAATAAATCCCAATGGTGACATATTGGTTGATACTATGAAGGATTTTGTGGTTGGAAAAAAAGTTGGCATCCCTTCTTCTCACTGGTGATCTCAAATCCATCTCTAAGATGGAATTTTGAATTAGCATAGACCGTGGTCAAGAGTAGTTCAACCTCCCCATAGTCAGCTACTCTAGAACATTGTTGGTTTTGGAACCTAATCTTCCTAATTTAGAGATGTTAATTCAATCGTGTTTGGATCCCAGCACCTAACGGGGGGTGTGGAGGGGATTCCCCCCCCCACTATAGTCGTTAGGGGGTCTAGGGGGGGAAGCGACTATTTTGGGATCCCCCCCTTGGAAAGGGTTTGGGGGAAATTCCCCCGTAGTGAAAATTTAGGAAAAAATGCCATGTAAAATGTTGTAATTTTAGAGTCATGGCTTGGTCAATAATGGGTGATTTATGGGACCATGCAGGTTTTGGGGAACCCATGGTATTCCCTTTATAAAATGAATGCATTGTAATACGGTTGTGTATTGTATTGTAGTGTAGCATTGTAAAAATATCTTTGTGATTGTGTGAGAGACACTGTGAGAGAATGAAGAGGAAGTGCAACAAGTGTGTTGTAGGTTGTATCCCTTCATTATATTGGATGGTATAATAATAAAGGACTGGAAATTTATGTGTGGACATAGCCCATCTTGGGTGAACCATGTTATATTGGTGTCTCTCTTGTAATGTGTTTTAATATTTGCATCTTGTTTATTGTTTATTGTTATTGCACTGCGATCGTGTTTTTCTAACACAACACATTTAAATCAAACACAAAAATAAGTTCTTTATCCATTTTCTTGCTATAAAAATGGACCTACATGCTTATAACATTTCCATTATGCCTATTGTAAAACTATGTTATGATTGTTATTTGTAATGAACCATGATTGGAATTGGATATGCATGACAAAGGTTAGTGTTACTAACTACTATGGATACATGAAATGGTTGTAAGGGAATTGAATATACTAATCTATGAAATAGAGTTTGTTTATTTTAGTAATCCAATAGCACTTTATTAATTTTATGTAAATGCTATCAATTCCTATGGTACTATTCCATATCTCTCTATTTGAAATTCAAAAATTTAACGACTTATTTGGTTTCTATAGCTCATCATTGTGTTCTTGAGGGAATTAATAAATTTATCCTCTCTTGGAGAAACCAAATATTCAATTAATAGAATAAATTGCTAAACCTTTTTTTTCCATAGAAAAAAATCGTAATTTTATATACTAGATACAAATTACATTATGCAGATGATCCACTATCAAAAAAAGATAAGTGTCCATTTGATCAATTCATACTGCTTAAAAAGCTTATACAAAATATCAAATATATGTCTTAATTACAAAAAACTACAAATTAACAACATGTCAATCATTTGTCTCCAAATACTGCATAAAATGTTTATCTCCATATTATAATACTTCATAGGTATCAGCCATAAACAATAGACTGTCCAAATAGGTAATCAACATTTGCCTGTCCAAAAACATTAGTCAACAAAGTATATCCAAACAGGTATCAAACTGTCCAAAAATATCTCCATATAGTAATCAACAATCTGTCCAACTGTATAATCACCAAATAATTGCCATACAAAAGTCATCAAAAACATCCATATATACAACCTTGTATATATATAAAAGATAAAACATATAGTTCCATACAGACATCAACACGAATCATAGAAAAAGTATCTCCAAAATCCATCAGATAAACAACAGTTCAGTTTGTCACCATGTTCAATCTGAACTTAAAAAACCTGGAAGGTATCATGTCTTGTAGATCCATGATACTTAGAGATAAACCAATAACTATTTTGAACTTTCCCACCATCATTTGCTAACTTATCAGCTGATGCATTTCTTTCTCTATAAATGTGTTTAAAATCTGCCTACTCAAAAAAATCAGAAAATCTGTTGACTTCTTGTAATAACTGTGCAAGTTGCAAATTATGAATTCTGAATTTGCCAGAAATCCAGTTTATGACTAGCAGAGAGTCACCGAAAACCTGGATTTTAGAAATCTACTTGTCCAATGCCAAAATTAAAACTAATTTCAAAGCATATAACTCAGCAAGATTGTTATTCCCTACCCCCAAACCAGCTTTAAAAGTGAAATAATGATCAACTTTGAGGAAAAGTATACCCCCAACACCACACAATTGTGGATTACCAGAAGCAGATCCATAAAAAAAAACCCAAGTTTTAGTTTTATCAATAATTTCCTCAGTGATGATTCTAATCTTCAAAATTTCATTATTTTAAGGATAAGATGAAAGCAAACCAAAACTAGATGCTGAAACTTGCGCAGGATATGGGGTAAAGTTATCAAAATAGCTATGATTTCTATCCTTCCATATAAACCAAGATACAATAACAGGCAGAGATCTGATTGATTTTACCTTTTTATTGAAAACCCAATTCTTCAAATAAGAAAGAATTGAGTCCCCAACCCATATATTCTGAATATTAACCTTATATTCAATCTCCTTCCAAACAGATTTTGTATAAGGGAAATCAACCCCTAAATGAAAATTTGTTTCAACATCACCTTTACATAGGTAGCATCGTCCTGGTCCTTCCCAACCCTTGATATTAAGAATGTCCTAGGTAAGGGATTTCCCTGAAAAAATAAATCAGCAAAAAATCTTTGACTTAAGGGGATACTTGAGATGCCAAATCATGTTCCACCACCAAGCAGTTTCCATATCATGCTATTCTAGAATCAAATGCATGTATCCACCTTTTGGGGAATACTTTCCAGATTTAGCCTAATTCCAAACAAGTACATCGTCCTCGTTTCTAAATATGATATGACTAGATTTTAGAATGGCTATGTATCCATTCCATGCATTAATATCTCGATCCTCAACAAGACTAAGTTCATCAGAACTTAACCATACTTGTTCCATCAAGTATGACACTGTTGATGTCCCAACATCTTTCAAAAGGAAATAACCTATAGAATGCAGAATATCAATCAAGTGTGAAGGTAAGCAATGACACCATTTACAACCTTCCCAAGGATCCAAACCAATACGAACATCAGCTCCATTCCCAATATTCCAAACAATAAAATCACCAATAATATGAAAAGACCAGAGCACGGATTTCCAACAAATAGATATACCTGATTTCTTTTTATCCTTTTCTCTGATCCAATCCAGCAAAGTGAATGGCCAAATATATTTCTGAGTGACAATCTTTACCCATAGCCCTGAGCCATGTATTATGTTCCAAACACTCTTAGCAGCAAGTGCTTTGGCAAAAAGAGCAGGTACTTTCAAACCCCAACCACCCAAAGATTTTGGATTTTCCAAGACCTTCCAAGAAGTCCAAGGAAATTCGGAATATGATCCACAACTACCTGACCATAAAAATTTAAAACAGAGCTTTCTGATTTTCTCAATAATCCCTACTGGAATCCAGAAGTGCATCCAGTATATAGGCAAAGCTTCAAGGATAGATTTTATCAAAATAATCTTACCACCCCTGGACAACCATCTAAAAATCCAATTCTTGATGCGTTTTTCAGCTTTTGCAATGAGCCAATCCCAATCTTTCAGTAAATATCTGCAAGGTTTTAAATAAAAGCCAATATATTTCATACCACTGTCAATTTTTAGGATAGTATATGAAAATATATTTTGTAAAGAGATCAACTCTGTTTCGTCAAGCCCAGAATAATAGAAATATGATTTATCCTCATTAATCATCATCCTTGAGGCTTTATTAAAGTCCATCAAAAATTCATACAAAGTTGATAAAGACTGAGCAGATCCATTAGTGATCATAACAATGTCATCCACAAAAAGAACATGTGTCAATGAAATATTATTTCCAAAAGAGATGCCCCTAAAAACACCATTGATTTTAGGAGATAAAAGATACCTACTCAAACCTTCAACAACAAAAAGAAAAATCAAAGGTGCAAGTGGACACCCTTGTCTAAGTCCTCATCCAGACCTAAAGAAACTATATGCCACACCATTAACCAGAACAGAAAAAGAAACAGAGGTTAGGTTGCTCCTAACCCAAGTAATGAAGGAAACATCAAAACCCATTTTGGTTAATATAATCCCCAGATAAATCCAACTGACTCTATCATAGGATTTAGATAGATCAATTTTTAGAACACAGACTTTAAACCCTTACAATGTATAGAGTGAATTCCTTCCTGGATGGCACCCACAACATCATGTATTTTCCTACTAGGGAAAAACCCAAACTACTCATTTGAGATATATTTTCTCAATACCTTCTTAATCCTGGTAGATAAAATCTTACCAATAATCTTATAACTGAAATTACATAAAGAAATGGGCTTGTGACCATCAAAAGTACTAGGGTAATCCGATTTTGTTATCAAGGCTATAAAAGTTGTGTTAAAAACAGCTGGAATTTTTCCATTCTTCCTAGAATCCTCAATAACCCTTAACAGATTCAAACTCATCACATCAAAAAGAACCCTATAAACCTCTACAGGAATCCCATCCGGACCAGGACTCTTATCGTTCTTACTTAGAGTAAGAATAGATTTTATCTCATCCAGAGTAACAGGTTTCATAATATTAGAATTCTCCTCTGCAGTAATGGATGATGGAAAATTATCAGAGATTTTCAAAAGTTTAGAAAGGTGAAGATTTGTATCAGCCTGAAAAAGTGTCTCAAAATACTAAACACCATCCCCAGCAATAGCTTCAAAGCCTTCCACCATGCTTCCCCTATCATCTTTGATCTTCCATATAGAATTTACATTCTTTCTTTGGTTAGCAAATTTATGGAAAAAAGGTGTGTTATCATCCCCACAAAGAAACCAAATAGCCCTACTCTTTTGTCTGGCTTCATGTTCTCGATCTAAGAGGATTTTTCTCTTTCAAGATTCCAAATCAATCAGAGCTACCTTATCCTCATCAGATGAGAAGCCAAAACCAATCTTATGAGAAAAAACAGTGAGCAAAATTTCAATTTCCACTAAATCTTTGAACTCCATCTCCTTTTTCTTAACAGACCAAGCAATAGAAACATCCTTAATACGCTTGAGGTTAGAAGCAAAGTGAGAAGCAGGGGAAACATGTAGGTTATTAGAATAAGTCACCCATGAATCTTTTAAATATTTAACCAAATCATCATTTTCAAGCCAATGAGCATTGAACTTGAATGGACTTTTCAACTGAATCCCCCTATTCATAATCTGAAGAAAAATAGGTTGATGATTAGAGTCCCCACCACTGCCCACCCACTGACGATAAAAATAATCAAGATCTAGTAGATCAGTTGATACAAGAAACCTATACAATATTTTACAAATGCTTTCAGCCCCAAATATTCTATTAGTCCATGTGGGAAGCATAAAAGAAGGTACAATGTCCACAAGTCCAAAGTCCTCCAAAGTTTTTGTAAAAAAATCAGATAGGGAATCCAATCTAGCTCTCGTACCCCAAATCTCAAATAAACCCATGGAGAAATTCAAATCCCCTCCTAGGATTAATTTTTCACATTTAAGACAATCTAATTCCATAAGATTATTCCAGAAAACTACTCTATCATTGTAAGGACCATAGATGTTAGCAAAACAAACATCCAAGTTAAGTTCAATAGAAAAAAATGATGCACAAAGACCCGAACCCACACCCCAAGCATTCAATAGGTGAAAAAATCTGGATATCCAACCTAACAGAAGACCTCCATATTTTCCTCGAGCATACACAGATATAAGAAATGTCCATCCCCTCATCATGGATTCCAATTCATCCGCAAATAAGATCCCATTACCCATAGATTCTTGCAAAAATAAAACATCAATATGTTGATCTTCGACTAATCTGCACACCGCTAGTTTTTTTGGGTTTACTAGCCAAACCACGACAGTTAAGGGTCATTAAGATCATAAGGTAACCTTCGCAGGGGATAACACTCTAAGTTCCCCGTTAGCTTTATACTGTTCACTCTCCTTCATAGGTAGACCGTCAGAACACAAACCCAAAATACCTCTACCCAATCCAAAACCAGATGAAATAGGATAAATTGCTAAATCTCTGTGTGTGAGACGATTCCCACGCATTCCACGTCGATTTTGATGGTGTAATAGTTATTCCAAAATTTAAAACATAATCTATAAGAGGATTGGATTTCTTTGTAGAATGCTTGATCACAATACTCTTTTTATTTTCTTGGATGACGCATCATATATTGAAATTTCAACTGATAATTTGTTTTTTTCTACCTACATAACTAAATGGAAAATACACCACCTCTGAGGTAGATGGTATTCCTTGGTTGCACCTCTTTGAGTTTTCATGTTTTTGTATTAATATAACATATTAACAGTTCATATTCATGTACCATCAAGTTTAATTCATTCACCATGACCACCTTTCTCTATCCATCATGCACCTTCTCCGTACATCCAACATTGGTGTGAGATATTACAACAAGCATGCATTTAGATTCATTGAAGTAAAATATGATGAATGTAAGAACATGTATTTTCATGGTTTTTTAGTGAGCCTAATTGGTTGAAATTTATTGTCTACAGTAGGTGATGGGTCATTTTCATGGCCAACCTACCCCTACCATTCTTTTTATTGGACTTTCTTATCACATGGGAATTTGTCCAAAAATGTAGTTTGTGGGAGTTTATTGTTTTCCACCTTGTATATTGTTATAGAGACACATTCACACCATCATTGCACATGTATACACTATTGGCACCCCTATATTGCATTTGTTTTGTTTGCACTTATGGTTGTTACAAATATATCCATTGCATTCTCCACTATTATCTCAAATCAATATGTTTGATCGATGGCTTTTGGATTGGATTACATTTGTTGATATGGAAAGGGGTCAAAGATTTTAATTCATCATTCCTTGTTTATGAATATGAGGTTGTAGAGGATAACATTGTTGATGATGATGCCATTTTGATCAAAGGAGAGAAGAGTTCAAGAGTAGTAAGTAAACTTGGTTCTACTCTTAAGAATTAAACTTGTAACTCTCCACTAGAAAGAGTACTCATCTGCTTGTGCCTTCATACTGGTGTTGTGAAGAGATTTTAGAAGTTGTGTTGACAATATTCAATCAGGTAGCTTGAAATTTCCCAATAATCATTGGTTTTGTATGATTAATTAAACTTCGATAATATTAACTGTTAAATTTTCATATGCTAAGCTAGATCATTAGTATTTCATTTTGATTTCATAACAAAAGCATATAAACAGGATCACTGAAATATAGACAAGCACAACCATACAAAAGGAGAACACAAAGATTTATCCTGGGAAAACCCTAAAGGGAAAAACCAAGCAAAATATTCCTCAATATAAATGCCCCAAAAGATAAAAGATAAAACCAACAAGGAGATCAAAGCTTGATCCTCCTCCTTCTCCAGCTACTTCTCTTCTCCACTAATGTGCTACACAAGTGAGAGTGTGTGTCACAAATGAGGAGCACCACACCTCTATTTATATTCATCCGTTCACTTGAATTAACTCATTCGACATGTAGGATCGAGTTAAACATGTAGGCTCAAGTAACCACACTGGGGTGCTAATGACCCACCTTTACAATTAGAGGGGACTACCTCATGACTCTTATTAGTTCTTCCGATTAGAAGCATTGGGGTACAAGATAATACAAGTGTATCTCCCGGTAGGACCATCGGGGAACACAAAAGATACATATAGAATATTCTTCAAAGTTACAATATTTCAACACTCCCCCTAAACGAGAAGGGTATTCTACAACAACATCAACAACAACAATAGTAGGAGAGAGATAGAGGACATCATCAGCATCATCAGGGTAAAACATCTATAAATCATTGGAAGCTTTTCAACATTATGTAGCCTTCATATTCAATATTGGACTACAACAAATATTTAATCAACATCAGCATCTTTTAACCTTTTGATCAGTAACATCTTCAGCAACATCTTCAGCACTTAGACCTTTCAATCAGCAGCAACATCTTCAGCACTTTGACCTTTCGATCAGCAACATCTTCGGGACTTTGACCTTTCGATCAGCAACATCTTCAACACTTTGACCTTTAGATCATCACCAATATATTCAGCATTTTGATCAGCAATATCTTCAGCACTTTGATCTTTCGATCAGCAAAGACATCTTCAGCATTTTGACCTTTCGATCATCACCAATATCTTTAGGATTTTGATCAGCAATATCTTCAGCACTTTGATCTTTCGATTAGCAAAGACATCTTTAGCATTTTGACCTTTCGATCAGCAGCATCATCACATTCTGATTAGTAACATCGTGATCAGCACCATCATCATACTTCAACTCTCGAACATAATCATCATCATCATATTTTGATCTTTTGATCAGTACATCGTTATCATCACATATTGATCATTTGATCAGTACGTTATCATCATCATACTCTGATCTTTCGATCAGTACATCATCATCGTCATACTCTGATCAGTACATCATCATCATCATACTCTAATCTTTTGATCAGTACATCATCATCATCACACTCTGATCTTTCGATCAGTACATCGTAATCATCATCATACTTTCATCCTTCGATCAGTACATCATCATCATCATACACTGATCTTTCGATCAGTACGTCATCATCATCATAAAAACATCATCATCATGAAAACATTATTATCATCAAAACATCAACATCATCAAAACATCAACATGATCCTTCCTTTCGGAATTACGGGATTTAGGTCTTTACAGAGTTACCAATGATCCTTCCTTTCGGAATTACGAGATTTAGGTATTTACGGAGTTACTAACGATCCTTCCTTTCGGAATTACAGGATTTAGGTCTTTATGGAGTTACTAACGATCCTTCCTTTCGGAATTACGGGATCAACACATTTGTGGAACTCAGACAATCCTTCCTATTGGAATTACGGGATCAACACATCAATGGAACTCAGACAATCCTTCCTATTGGAATTACGGGATCAATTCAATGATCCTTCCTTTCAGAATTACGGGATTTAGGTCTTTACGGAGTTACTAATGATCCTTCCTTTAGGAATTACGGGATCAACATAGATGTGGAACTCAGACAATCCTTCCTATTGGAATTATGGGATCAACACATCTGTGGAACTCAGACAATCCTTCCTATTGGAATTATGGGATCAACACATCTGTGGAACTCAGACAATCCTTCCTATTGGAATTACGGGATCAATTCAATGATCCTTCCTTTCGGAATTACGGGATTTAGGTATTTACGGAGTTCATAACGATCCTTCCTTTTGGAATTACGGGATCAACATAGATGTGGAACTCAGACAATCCTTCCTATTGGAATTATGGGATCAACACACGTTCTCGAGTACTGAAGTCACTGTATCTGTTCTGAACCGAAGTTCAAGGATGATACAATCCTACCACATTCACGGGGACCTAGATCTCTGGATACATTTTGAACCGAGGTTCGGGGATGATGCAATCCACCACTTTCACGGGGGTTGAGACCTCCGAATACATTTTGAACCAAGGTTCAGGGATGATGCAATCCACCACTTTCATGGGGGTTGAGACCTCTGGATACATTTTGAACCGAAGTTCAGGGATGATGCAATCCTACCACATTCACGGGGGGCGAGACCTCTGGATAGATTTTTGAATTGAATTTCAGGGATGATGCAATCCCACCACATTCTCGATGACTGAAGTTACACCGGATCCATTCTGAACCGAAGTTCAAGGATGATACAATCCTTCCACATTATCGATGACCGAGGTCTCCGGATCACTTTAGGGCCAGTTCCCAGGGATGATACAATCCCACTTCATTCTCAAAGACCGAGGTCTCCGGATCACTTCTGGACATATGCACCAGGATGATACAATCCCTTTTCATTCTCAAAGACCGAGGTCTCTGGATCACTTTAGGGAAAGTGTCCAGGGATGATGCAATCCCACTGCAACATCACTACTCCCCCTTTCGGGGAAGGTCTTTATGAACCATACCAAGCTTGTCTCGAAGGTGTTCGAACTTTACCCGAGACAGAGGATTTGTCAGTGCATCATCATCTAAACCATATTCATCTATATCTTCAGTATGTGAATACTGAACTATCACCATCTGTATCTCCAGTATGTAAATACTGAAACATCATCATCTGCATCTTTATCTTGAATGTAGAAATAATGGATTTCTATGTGTTACGACGGAACATGGGGTTCTCTGTTATCACAATTCTCGTTATCACATATAATCAATGTAGTATCCATCTTTAGTTCAAAGAGACCTGATATCAGCTTCCGAAGCCATATGGCTTCACAACTTAGCAGAGCAATCTGCTATGTATTCTGCTTCAGCCATGCTACGAGAAACACTAGACTGTTACCTGCTAAACCATGAACTCATAGCAGACCCCAAACAAAAGCATCTACCTAATGTGCTTTTCCTGTCTGAGATACTTCTAGCCCAATCTGCATCTGTGTAGCCATACAATCTATACTTATGGCTACCATCATAATATAAACCAAATTCTATAGTCCCTTTCAGATATCTCATCACATGTTTTGAAGTTACTAGGTGAACCCGTCTTGGTTGAACAAGATATTGACTTAAGGTGTTCACAGCAAAACAAATGTCTAGTTTGGTATTTGTTAAGTACATCAATGACCCAATGATCTATCTGTAATGAGTCATATCCACTAACTCTGATGAGTCATCAGCTAACAGCTTCAGGTTGGAGTCCATGGGTGTGGCTATGACTTTGCATTCCAACATATTAAATCTCTTCAATATCTCTACCGCATACTTTCCCTGGTTGAGAAATATTTCTTCTGAACTTTGCCATACTTCTAGACCTAGGAAATAATGCATTAACCCAAGGTCTTTCATCTCAAATTATTCTGCTAGTTTCTTCTTGCTTTCCATGACTTGTTTCTCATTTCCTATCAAGGATAAGTCATCCACATATAATAATAGGATGACAAGTTCATCTTCTACAACCTTGAGATAAAGGTTAGGATCAGCTTTACTTTTGGTAAAGCCCATGATCGACAAGAAACCATCTATTCTTTCATACCAAGCTCGGGGAGCTTATTTAAGACCATATAATGCCTTCTTCAACTTTCATACATGAGTATGTCTAACTTCAACTTCAAATCCTTATGGTTTTTCTATGTATACTTCTTCTTTGATCACACCATTTAGAAAAGTTGTTTTCACATCCATCTGGTGTAAGTCCCACTTCATCATGGATGCAAGTGCCATGGTATCTCTAATTGAAGTATACCGTGTTACTGGGGAAAATGTCTCTTCATAATCAATTCCCTCTTTCTGAGAGAAACCTCTGGCCACAAATCTTGCTTTATACTTCTCAATACTTCCGTCAGTTTCATGCTTTATTTTTCATATCCATTTGGAGGATACTATACTCTTTCCTTTTGGTTTGGGAACTGTATCCCAAACATCATAACATCTTCCGTGAGTTCATATTGTCGGGTCATCAACATATCCTAGTCTTCTGCATTCAACCTTGAAGGTTGGAACCCTCTTTACTCTTGGTAAAGTATCGATCCAGCAGGAAGCTTCCCATCATGTCGTACCATGTCGAACTTAGATATCTTCTGTAGTCACTCCCCCTGAAGTGGAGTATCATCTTCCCTCTTCATTATGTACAGGTGGCTCTATGCTTGATATATACTTGTCAATAGAGTATTTCATGTCATAGTCTATTCTTTCTGAGGCAAATCATGAACCTTTTCTTTGTACACTTGTTCTTGTAGATCCATATGGAAGATACTACGTACTTCCCTTTATGTCTCGAAATCATATCGTATACATCATTCCCCATGATCAACTGTTATTCTTTGATCATAGCATTCTTTTCTTCATCTTGAGTTATCTCTTATACCCATGGTGGTCTTTATCCTTCGAGGTGGATCTACCGCTCTCTGAAGCCCTTTCTTTCTTCATGGTGTCTTTGACCCTGGGAGCTTCAGATTCATGTTTATTGAATTGCAATCACTTGTTCTTCGAAACAAGTCTCATCCTTGTTTTCTTATAGGAGGTTGTTCAGGACCTTTTCGATCACATGCATATTAGTAGTATACAGTCATTAATGCAAACAATCTATCATGTATAACACATCAACTGAATATGCATAACAAAACAATATCATTAAATGACAATTGAATACTTATCTTTTGTTTGTTTT
>LPNX010166182.1:763963-786625 GCA_001517045.1 Pseudotsuga menziesii
AAGGATCAAATAATTTCATGCTTGAAAGTTTTCAACTTCACCAAGCTTATAATCAAGCTGATGTGATAGATCACTTTGAAATGAGAACTTCAAATGCAAATAGCAAAAGATTAGATCTTACCGATTTGAGGTGTCCGTCCTGCTTCCGGAGCTGGCTGATCTAGGGTTTGTCAGAGAAACCCTAATTTTCAAAACTTGGAATATTTCAGATCTGATTGGATATAAATATATATCTCTTCAAATGGAGCTGTCCAATGTACTCATTTTCTGAAAACAGTGAAGGGAAGCTTCCAGAGCAGGAAGCCCTAGTTTTCCAATTTCTTTTGCATAAATGCCTGTTACTGTTTCTATGATATCTCCGAAGTTACTGCTCCTCTGTGTCTGTAATTTGGAACTGATGTAACCTCGAATGTCCCTGATCCAAAACCATATTTTTCATTAGAATTGGTTTCACCAATTGGGATTTATGATCATTTTACCAAGGTGACCTTTTACAGGACTGTTCAGAACAGTGAAGTTGTACGGCATGCCACGTGTCACTTGTTCATATTCAAGTTCTAAAATTCGTACCACAGAAATTAAATTCCGTGATATTTCTGGAAAATATTTAGGAATTATATTTAGACCTTTATATCCCAAGCTATAGCAATTTTCCCTAGGTGTCCTGTTTAGGGATGAATTCTAGAAGAGGCTGGAACCCTAACTTGGAGGGATCATATCTCCTAGAATATAGCGAATCTAAGGCTGAAGTTTGGATAAAATTTACATGAGGATTTTATATTCTGTCTCTAGAATTTTCATCTCCTGAACCTTCACCAATCGCAGGATATAGCGAATGTACCAAAACTTAGCAGTTTTAGTATTTAGGGTTTTTCTAGCTTGGGGTCAAACTAGGGTTTGACTTTCCCGGAGTTTCACCCAACCAAAAATATTGATCCAAGTATCTAAAATTAGATTTTGATGAGGAGAGAAATCCTATGCTGGGCTCACTCAAAAATTCTTCTTCTGCAAGAAGCCCTAATTTCCCACAGCGAAAATTGAAAATGCTCGAAAACGAATTCCGCTTCGGCAGAAAGATGCGCCCTTCAATGGAGAGACAACCTAGCCTTCTTTTGCTGATCGATTATGGAGAGAGAAAAAAAAATTAAGAAGCCATAGATTCTATAGCTACACAATGCCTTCTTTCAGGGTGTCTCTGATACCATGTTAAATTTTCATATGCTAAGCTAGGTCATTAGTATTTCATTTTGATTTCATAACAAAAGCATATAAACAGGATCACTGAAAGATAGACAAGCACAACCATACAAAAGGAGAACACAAAGATTTATCCTGGGAAAACCCAGCAAAAGCTTCCTCAATATAAATGCCCCAAAAGATAAAAGATAAAACCAACAAGGATATCAAAGCCTGATCCTTCTCCTTCTCCAGCTAGTTCTCTTCTCCACTAATGCGCTACACAAGTGAGAGTGTGTGTCACAAATGAGGAGCACCACACCTCTATTTATATTCATCCGTTCACTTTAATTAACTCATTCGACATGTAGGCTCGAGTTAAACATGTAGGCTCAAGTAACCACACTGGGGTGCTAATGACCCACCTTTACAATTAGAGGGGACTACCTCATGACTCTTATTAGTTCTTCTGATTAGAAGCATCGGGGTACAAGATAATACAAGTGGTTCTCCCTGTAGGACCATCGGGGAACACAAAATATACATATAGAATATTCTTCGAAGTTACAATATTTCAACATTAACAAGTGTTAATGATTACATGTTGGATAAAATTGAACGTTCTATGTGTGATGCCTTAAACATTGTGAAAAGGACATTGGATTCTAACACGGTATCAGTATAAAAGAATATATAAAGTTTTGTTAATTGGTTCGCTTCGATTTTATTTTCATAATTGACTTATTTTTATATTAATCTTCATGGACATTCTTTCTTCCTTTGCCTACAATTTCTTCGTTTAGTTGATAAATAGGTAGTGGTTGGTGATGGTTCTATTTAAGTATCTTTATCAATATACATGGAGAAATTTGCAACCACTCTAGGTTCTAGGGAACAAATGTCTATTGTATATTTTGTAGAATCTCTTTTGATCATAGCAAAGGTCTCCTAACTTTGTTGAGTGTTTTCTTGGTTGGAAACTTTTTTGTTTGCAATATTAATCTTGTTATAAATTGGATATAGCTCTATTTTGTTCATGGAATTAAGGTTCTTGATATTAATGCTACAAAATATCTCACAAAAATTTGTTGCTAAGCTTCGTGCTTACCATCACAATGCTAAGATAGAGGCTGACAAAGAAATATATTAAAGTATGAAGAATGCCATAATTTATTTGCCTTAGTTAGTAATTATATTTTTGCAAATATTTGGATGGTAGATACTTTATGGATCATTAATAAAAAAAATTGTTGTTTATGTTCTTAATTGTAACTTTGATTCAGTGTGAACTTTGATTTTTGTATTCAAGGGTGCTAGTTAAATGGAAGATCACTTGCATTATATGTAGAGGGTTGGTGGTTCAATTCCACCATGCTTTATCTACAAAAATCAATTACTAATTAAATGACTAGTTAACAACAATCAATGACTAAATAAATGACCAGTTAACAACAATCAACCACTAAACTACACTTATCGACTAATTAAATAGTCAATTAACTGTAACCAATGACTAAATAAATTATCAATTAACAACAATTAATGACTAAAACAACGACTAAGTATACAACCAATTTGACTAATAAAATTTAATCACTAAAAAAATAGTCGTGTATTTAGTCACGTTATAAGCGACTGGTAATAAACAAGACTATTAGTCACGTGACTAAATTTAGTCATTTATATGCATTTTTCAGTTATTTTTTAGTTATTTATCTCAATTTTTCTACTAGTGGGAAAAAATATCAAACATGAATATATGTATATTTATATATATACTCGCATACATATATATTGCCCCCGTAGGTTACTATGAGGGGGATTCTCAATCACCCTTGTAAGTTTCCATGAGGGAGGTTATAAACCACCCATGTAAGTTTCTACAAGGGGGACTTCAAGTTATCCACATAAGTTTCTATGAGGGAGGTTTCAAACCATGCATGTATATTTTTATGGGGTCGTCCACACTGACTCTATAGCTTGCTACGTGGGGGGTTCTAAACTTACTCCACAAGATATTATGAGAGGATTTCCAAAACTTGCCACAGGATTCTATAAGCAGGTTTCTCATCTGTCCTCATAAGTATTTACAAGGGAGGTTATAAAATGCTCTTATAGGTTGCTATAATGGGGGTTGTACACAACCCTCATAGGTTTTTGCAAGAGAGGTTTCTAAACTCCCCTCATAAGTTGCTACAATGGGGGTTTTAAACCACCCTGATAGGCTGATAGCAGGGGAGTTTTACATTGCCATCATAAGTTTCTATTAGGGGGGCTCTAAATCACCCTCGTAAGCTCCTATGAGTACAGTTTTTAACTATCCCCAAACGATGTTGCGAGGATAGTTTCAAACCACCCTCATAGGATACTACAAGGGGGGGTTCTAAATCGCCCCCAAAATATAATCCTTTTAGCAACATTTTTTAAAGAGATGTAACCTTCCCTTGCATGTTTCTATGCAAGGGGGTTCTAAACCACCACTAAAAGTTACTTTTCTAGGTGGGTTCCAAACCTCCCCTAAAGGCATCATTGCTAAAATTCAATCCTTTTAGTAGTGGTTTTAATAGATATAAACCACCCAAAAAAGTGACTTTTAGGGGAAGTTCATAACCACCCCCAAAAAATGACTTTTAGGGGTAGTTCTAAAAGTGCCACCAAAAGTCATTTTTTGGGGGCAGTTTGGAACCACCACCAAAATTCACTTTTGGGGGTGGTTTATATTTCTTCAAAAACTGTCGTTAAAAGGATTGAGTTTTTATAGTGGTGCCTTTAGGTTTTTTTTTTTCAAAACCATCGATAATGCTAAAACCCATGCTTTTTCCACTTGTGGAGAAAAATGACTGCCTATAAAGGTCTTTTTTTGTAGTAGTGACAACTCGACTAGAATTGAAGTTGAGATAAGGTGGAATTCTGGTCAACGTGCCAACTAGTATAGTCAACTAGCCAATAATCATGAGTGGTAAATGGGGAAGTCGAAGAGCACAAAGCAGACATGGATTCGATGAACAATTGAATGACAAGAAGCTCAATTTGGGATCAACTATGGTTGACTTAGTCAAGTTGACTGTAACAAAATAAATGCATTCAATTAGGAAGTTATGGATCATCATTATTGAGAAGTTAGTTTTAACTAACACAAGTATCATTAGCTAGTGTATGTGTTGTTAGAGTTAGTGCAGCTGCAAGATCCATTCTTAGGGAGTATGGTACTCTAGTCATTTAACTAGGGTAAATTAAAACCCTAAAACTTACTCTAAGGCCCAAAGTAGTCTCCTGGGGTTCTTAGTCTGGGACAAAGTAGGTTGATTCCATGGAAAAGTCCCTAACATATGGTTAGGGCCCCTATATGTCTCTAAGGTATTATGGTTTGGGACCGATATTTTCTTGGAAACTTTGTCCAAGAATATCTTACAGGTTGAGACAGAGACTTCTTGTTCTGGGACTAGGCATATTCTTGGTGTAGGACCAAGTAATTCCTATAGAATCATTCCTAGTCATTTAACCAGGTGAATCTTGGTCAATATGACCAAGATGATTATGTGTGATTCCCTCCATCTTAATCGGTTATTGCTAGGTTTTTTCTCAAGGGACTGGCCAAACCCTTGATGATGTCACTAACACCTAACCTGTAGGAGTAGTATTAAGAACCAAAGGATCACATCATCCAGTTTGGATCTCCTCCTTATACAGTGATGATAAAAATATATGAAACAATGTACCTAGAGAGAGAGAGAAAATATTAAATTCCTTGGATGTGTTGTTCCTATGGGTAAAATGGGTTGTTTATCCACCTTTACGATACACCTCGGGTCTTATGGGTATGTGAGTTTCCTTATATTCTTATTGTGACCCCCTTTGGTTGACTTATGGTCATTTATATTACTTTGTCCTAGCACTCTTATTGTGTGTACCTTTGGTATGATGACTTTTACTTTATGGTTTTTATTTTGGGACCATTGGTACCCTATCCTAAGTCAACTTAAATTTATGGTTTTTATTTTTTTGAGATTTGATACCCTATTCTTAGTAAACCTAATTTTATTTTATAATTGATAATGATACTGAGTCCTATGGGTTACCTAAGAGATATTTATTAAAGAAATGTAACTACGAAAAATATTTTATTTTGTATTATTATTGTTATTACCCCTTTCGGAGATGTTGTTCCTCTGATTAGGGATGTCATTGATGTATTTGGTCATGTAAATTCTTGAGGTAAAACCTTTGTTGTAAGTTGGATTAGTAGTACCCACAAAAGTATTATTAAAATGTATTTTTGAGTATTCCAAGGAAATTTGACCCTTGCAACAAGGAGAAGTTATACCATTTGGGCTATTAGGCCTCTCAACTGATTAGTATAAATAGGAGAGGTGCTTCTCTCATTTGGAAAAGTAGAACACTCAAGCAGTTGCACTATAGAGAGAAGAGACAATCCATCTGGAGGAGAGGAAGCAGTCTAGTCTAGTTTTTTGGGTTTTACAGTGTACTTGGTTGAAGTCTATATAGAGGAAGTTTTGTTGGGTTTTATTCCCCACGATGGTTTCCCAAGTTAAATATTTGTGTTCTGTTTTGTTATGTTTTTATTCT
Organism: Pseudotsuga menziesii; assembly: GCA_001517045.1. Taxonomy (NCBI): domain Eukaryota; kingdom Viridiplantae; phylum Streptophyta; class Pinopsida; order Pinales; family Pinaceae; genus Pseudotsuga; species Pseudotsuga menziesii. The sequence goes on from LPNX010166182.1 coordinate 769,727, forward strand.
TATTCTTTCATAGATCCTTTTGTTTATGGTATACAAAATTTTAAAATATTAACATGGTAATAGAGATAACTTGAAAGAAGACATTGTGCAATAGCTTATCCTGAAATATGACAAGCTAGGGTTTACTATTACAAATACCTCCCTCCATAGATCAGTTGGAAAATAAGTCCATTCAACTCTCCCTAGGAGGGTGCATCTTTCTATCGAAAGAATTTTTCATTCTGAGGATTTTCATTTTTTGACCTACTACTATTGTCAAGAGACACTAGCGGATCAAAATTTTCAAGATTATGTCCTCAAATTTGAGAAAAGAAAGATACCCTATAGATGTCCTTAGGGAGGTGTATCTTTTCCTCCAATTAGCTCTGCAAGTGATCCCAGTTGGAAAATTAGGGTCTCTTCAGTCAAACCCTAAGTCACCCTGAAACAGATTCCAAAAGCAATCATCATACTGGTAATTTGTATTCCCTATATTTCCATTTGAATTTCTCATTCATTAAAGATGAAAAATATTACCAATCTTGATGAAAATATTGAGGGAGAAGAGAACTTCATAGCATGGAAGTACAAAATCATGCTCATCCTTGAAGAACATGACCTAGATGGATTTATCATTGAAGAGGTCAAGGAACCAGAGGGAGAAGAGGAAACGACCAAATACAAAAAGTATATTATCAAAGTAAAAAGGATCATAGATAATTCCATCAAGGATCAGTTGATCTCCCATGTATCTTCAAAGAATACTCCAAAAGAAATGTTTGATGCACTAACTAATATGTTTGAAGGTGAGAAAATTAACAGAAGAATGACCTTGAGAAACCAACTCAAGGGTGTGAAGATATAGAAGACATAGACCATACAATCATATTTCTCAATAGTATCTCATATCAAATATCAGTTAGAAGCCATTGGTGGCATGGTTCAAGTAGAAGAAGAAGTAGTGATGACCACCCTGAATGGTCTCCCTAGAGAATGGGATTCCTTCATTAGAGTAATATGTGCTAGAAGAAAGTTAACCAAGTTTAGTAAGCTATGGGAATAATGTGTACAAGAATAAGGAAGGATAATAAATAGAGAAAAGAAGCTAATTGATCATGAAGATCAAGATCTAGCTACACACTCCAAGAATGGAAGAGTCAAAAGTAAGATTCAAGGTTCATCTCTCAGAAGATCACCTGAATTCAAGAAGAATAAGATACCTAGAAGGGATTATTCATCCTTTGAATGTTATTCATGTTATAAGATCAGACACATTGCCAGACATTGTCCTCTTAATAAATTTAATTTCAAGAAGAAGAACCGAAATTACCATGCCCATGAAGCTGAAGAAAATGTATCAGACAAGGAAAGGACCACATAGAATGAAGACTTTGGTGAAGAGTATGTCCTAATTTCAGCTCTCATAGGTTCAATCCTTCATGGAAGTGACTCTTGGATTTTAGATAGTGGTGCTTCCAAAAATATGACAAGACATAAGGATTCACTCTCTTGTCTTACCAAAAAAACTATTCACATAGGGTACATCTTGGATATGATTATCAATGCCCCATTAAAGGAATGGGAGAAGCCTCTTACAAATTAAAGACTGGAAAATTCATGAATATTAAAGAAGTCTTATATGATCCAGGTTTAAATAAGAATATTCTTTCCATCTCATCTCGAGATAAGAAAGGGTTTAGATATTCCTTTGTAGATGGTGAAGTCCTTATGTGGCCGAAAGGGAAAACAATAGATTATGCTACTATAATTGGTGCCAAATAAGGAGGACTTTACAAATTGAAAGGACACACAGATTCATCCCTTATAGCCAACGCCATCAGCCCATGTGAACTATGGCATAGAATACTTGATCATGTAAACTACAAAGCATTTCCAATTGTAAACAAGGTTGTCATAGGTCTACCAGAGATCCATATTGATCATGGAGTATGTAAAGGATGTGTTCATGGAAAGAATACCAGGAATCCATTCCCAATCAGTAACAACAAAGAAAAAGGGATCTTGGACATTGTACACTCATATTTATGTGGACCGATGTCAACCACCTCCTTAAGCGGGTATGTATAAAATTATGTCTCCTTTATTGATGATTACTCTTGTAAGACTTGGATATACTTCTTAAAAGTAAAAGACAAATCATTTGGAAAATTCAAGGAATTCAAGGCCCTTGTGGAAAATCTATCTGAAAATAAGATCAAGACCTTAAGATCAAATAATGGATGAGAATTCACTTAAAATGAATTCAAGGAATGTTGTAAGGAAGTTTGGATTAAGAGGGAGATTACCACACCCTATAATCCACAACAAAATGGAGTATCATAAAGGAAGAATAGATCCATTATGGAAGTAGTCGGAGCAATGATATGATGATCAAGATATTCCTATGCACTTATGGGAAGAAGCAGCAAGAACTGTCGTTTATGTACATAATAGAATATCTCACATTGCTCTTGGAAACAAAACCCCAGAAGAAATGTTCATTGGTGAAAATCTTAAAGTGAGCCACCTAAAGATATTTGGTTGCACCGTATACCTACATGTTCCAAAGGAGAAAAGATCAAAGTTGGACCCTTCAAGAAAGAAGGGAATATTTGTTGGATACAGTGAACAGTAAAAAGCTTATAGAATATATATTTCAATATTCCACCATATTGATATAAGTAGATATGTCACATTTTATGAAGATGTAGCCTTCACCAAATCTAGAAAGATATTTGCAGATGAAGATCATGGAGAAAAAGAGAAGGCTCCTAGAACCACAGAAGGTACTAGACCAACATTTAGAGATATTGAAGAAGATCCTATACAACAATATTATGACCTAGAATAACCTCAAGGACTCATGCATACACCCAAGAAGATGATCTCAACAAAAAGAAGACCATCTTGGGCTCGTGATATAATCAAAGAAGCAAAAATATATGGTGCACCAGAAGGAAGCAAAAGAAAAAGAAAATATTCAAACTATGTGGCAGTAATGATCAATCTTGATGATGAAGAACCCACATGTTTTGAATAAGTTTCAAAGAAGGAATATCTAGTACCAAATGATAAATTAATGACTAAAAAAATGACTAAGAACTGGCTATAAACGACTATTTTTGAGTCAGCGACTAATAGTATCTAATTTCTACTATCTTATAGCTTGATTAACTTAGTCGTATTTCACTTAGTCATTAATAGGTTGAATTATTAGTCATTTATTTAGTCATTGATTTAGTCATTGAGTTAGTCACGGATTTAGTCACTGATTGTAACAATTAATGACCAAATATACGACTAAATAAACTACTAGATGATAACATATGAATGACTAAGATAAATACGACTAAACATAAATTGTGCTATAATATACATGAAATTAGCTACTAATAGTTGTATAGATGCGAATTTAGTCATTTTTGTAGTCACAAATTTATGATAGGGCACAGAGGAATCGAACCACCATCCTCCTACTTATAATTAGGTAGTTGCTCTACCATTGAGCTAGCACCCTTTAATAAGTTGTTATTGCTTGATAATGATGATATTCAAACATATTTTGCATAATTCAAGCATACAAAATAATGATTATCAAGTTACTATAGATCCATAATGGCTTACCTTGTACTAGTCCTTCAAGTCCTTCTTGCACTTAATAAATGAATTTGAAAGACTTGAAGGACTATTACAAGGTAAGCCATTATGTATCTATAGTAACTTGATAATCATTATTTTGTATGCTTGAATGATGCAAAATGCAAAAATCCCAGAAATTTATAGGAATAACAAGCATGCATCCAATGTTAAAATATCTACTGAGTCATGTAGAGTCATGCCAAGATATCTGAATTTGACTGAAAAATCCTAAGTAACTTGAAGATAGTGTTGGATGATGTCATGGAAAGAAGAATTTTAGTTTATATAGAAGCAAAGGATGAACAAATGGAGCAACTCATCACCCAAAAATGTATATAGAATAGTAAAAAAAAATATACAACTAATTCAATTTCACATCAAGAAGAATGGGCATTAACTCTAAGTACTCTTAGCCACTAGATAAATGGAAATGAAATGAGATGAAATTAGAAACAATACATTCGAGTTTGATTGTGGATAATAAGTATGAATACTTATGTGATCACTTTATTTAGAGGTGACTTAAAAAACCACTGACCTGCAATCAAGGAAAGAAACCATGTTCAGATTGATATATAAATAAAATAAATTAAAAGTTAAAGATAGACTATGCCAATCCCACTATCATTTATACCTCGAAAGAGAACGATCAAATTTCCCACAACTGTTCAACTTTGTCTAAAATTCCCACTTGCAATGCCACCATTTCTTCTTGTAGTGAAATATAAAATAATTGAAGACAATACATGTTATGATCCAAGAAGCAATGTTTGCAGGAGTGGCAGGTGGCATTTCGACAAACCCATATGAAATGACCAGTATGTTTATATTTTTTATCCATTTTTGCTTGGGGAACAGCTTGATCAGAATCCAAACTGACACAGGGAGAAGCATGCCCACTAGGAAAAGCAAGACCAGATTTATGTAGAGGACATGCTGTCCAAACAAGCGCTTTGGACCGAGAAGACCCCAAATGACAGACACATCAAATGTTGCCATGTACTTTGGACATGTCTAAGGGATGTAAGGAGGTAAAGCATCCCCATCACATATGTTCTCTATAGATTCCAACATCCACCATGCAACACCCAGATTTACAATTCCTGCAACAACTGTGCCCACAAGCTGTGGAAATGAAACTGAGTTAGCACCAGAATGTAGGGAAAAATATATCAAACATGGAGCTGGAAATCATCATACATATTGAGAGAAACAACTGCAAATCATAGCTAATGCCAGAAATAACTTTAGAATGGAAATAAGAGTTGATTCCAAGAACCAAAAGTAGTATTAGTCATTTGCATTTTCTCTTCAATAAATTAATGCAAAAATTGCACAAAGATAATAAATCCCCCAAAGAAGACATTTCATGTCCTGATTAGAAGTTGGTTATGAAGCCAATAAGTTAGAATTTTGGGTCGTCTCTAAAGGCTCAATATGATATCACAGTGGATTTAGAGAAATCAAATACATGTATCCTACATTAAAGCAACTGACTGAAAGAATGACAAAGTTGTCTAGAAGCATGAGGTCAACAACTATAATTTCAAGAAAGGTTATCTTCCACAGGCATACATTCATGAGTATGCTTCAACCAAGAATTTAAGAACATCAAACATATGCATGAAAAAATATCATAGTGCTAGACTCTATAAGAGTCTAATTCTTTTTTATCAGAGTATATAGAAAAATGGGCAAGTTATCTAAAATAAACGCTTTAAAAATGATTAGATTTCAAACATACCCCATTTCTAACTTGTATAATTTTTCCATAAGTTCTGTAGTGAAGAATTTAAAATTAAATATTAGCTACTAAAACTATCCTTGAAGGTGGTATGGACAACTAAATACATTGAATTCCTATTTGAATAGAAACTCAACAAGAGCATGAGAGTACGTACCACAAGATTGGTTGGAATCAAAAGTATTCATATCCTCTACAATCAAATTAAGAGGAAAGTAAATACCAACTTGGTAGCATATAAACCTTCAAATTTAAAATCTTAATACAAAAGCAACATCAGATTGACTAGAAATCCCAAAGAAGAAAATTGAGTAAGTTAAAATCATGTGGAAGTTAAAAGTACTTATTTTCTATTTTGTCGATATATTACGAGCATGTATTGCCGATAAATAAGACACTAATTGAATTGCATTCATATATGTAATTTTGTGTCCCATAGGACATGACCTTGAAAACAGGTTCAAGAAGAATAGTCTTTAAAAAACAATTATACTACAAATGCAAAAGTTATTGGAAAATGAGGTTTTATTTGTTGGCGATAACTTTTGCAGACCATTAATCATTAATCTATCTTCCAGACTCTAGAGATCCACAACTTACATGTGTACAACACCAACGCTCACTCTCAAATAAAACAAGCTATATTAGCGGGCAGTCAAATGAACATTTCAAGATCCATCCAAGTGATTCACAAGATCTTTAGATTTTTCTCTCATATTAGAGAACAAACATTAATATCACATAAATATTTCATGTTTAAACTACAATCCATGAGACATTCATTTTTCTGCATGTTTGTCAAATTTGAAATATTAAAACTTCTAATTTCAATAAAATTCTTGGTGAAACGAGTGGTATGATTGGCAATGGCATGATGGATTTCTAGGTGAATGAGAGTTGTCCTTGGAAATTTTCACCATCTCTTCATGTTGAAGCATGTGTTCAAAATTTAGATCACTCATCCAATAGTAAGCGCTGGGAAGCATTCTCTTGGTTTGAAAATTTTAAATTGGATACATGCCCAAACTCTTTTTTTAAAATAAAATTGATTATTCAAAACAAAACAAAAAAAATCAGGAAACTTAATAAGACTTATTTTTACACGACCTTAGGGCTTAGCTCTATTGGTCATTGCCAATTTCACTGAGCATTTGGCTAGTTCAATGCAAGTAGGTTCCCAACTCAAATCTCCCTAAGAAAGGTGCACTATGCATTAGTCAACACCAATGAGTTTACTATACAAATGTGGGGAAGCATTCTTAGTTTTCCCTACAAAGTTTTCCATAAAAAAATAATAGGATTTTCTTGTTCTCAATTTAAATACCTGTACTTTCTATATTTTGGATATGCATAAACAATGTTGAAAAACTTGGCTCAATGAACAACTATGAAAGCACATAGTGTAAGAGCTCCACTCGAGGTTGGCGAAAATTCAGCAGCAAGAATCATTGAAAATGAAGGTTTTTCTTTTCCTTTTCTGAATTTTTATTGATGCTAGGACATTTTCCCATCTGTAGACAAGCTAGACTCCCAAGGAGTGAATCACCCATGAGTTGAACTTCCAAGAAGCCAATAACTAGTGAGTTGAGCGAGTTGGACTCCCTAGTGACAATAACCAGCGAATTCAACTCCCAGGAAAAAAATAGCCCTCAAGTTAGAGCTGGTCACGTTCTGAATTGCAAGTACTTGCAGGTTTCATTCATTGTTGGCAAATCTGACTTGACACTTGAGAGGTGAACTTGGGATCAATTAAACTCATCTCTGCAATAGGGCCGCATAGAGATTGACTTGGTATCACTCAGAAAACACAACAATTTTTTCAACTATGGATGTCTTGTGTGTATATATGTTTTTTCCATGAAATTCCCATGTGTGTGCTTCATTATCCCCACTAATATCCCTTTTCTTTGTTGTATGGAGTTCAAAATATAATATCCAAGTATTTCAATAATGAAATACAGAAAAAAGGTCATTTACATTCATATCTGCACAATAGCAGATTAGTTATAAGACACAAGCAATGGAAATTTCATATATACTGACAAAAAAACATGATACTGATAAAAGGGAGTCTTGACAGAACACTTTTTCTACATAATAAAGGAGGGCAAGCATGTCCTCCTTAGCTCTAACTAGAAGAGTATCTACACCTTTCCTAAAAATGGCACTATAAGTTCAATTTAAGGAACTATCTCTAAACCAAGCGAAAATGGCAAGTATAGCTGGAGAAAGTTGGCACATGAAAATAGAAAAGTTAATTTCCCAATGATATTTTCATCCAAACTGTTTAGGTTGGAAAGGTGGTTATTCTATTGTTCCACTTATACCACATCAAGGAATGGGTTTTTCTTCATTAAATCTCCAACAAATTAAGTATGGGTTGGAAAAGAAGGGAAGGTTTCTCAATGTAACATCCCAAACCTCACTTGTATTTCCCCATGTCATCTTATAGATTATCCACATTCATCTTATATACTCCATAGTCAAATTCCTAATCTAGTCCTTTAAGAAATACATGGTTTTGGTTTGAGGATTTCTCCAACAACAAAGCAAGCACCATGTACTTTTGCATCGTAAATGAGAACATCTCATGCATACAGAGCATTTTCCCCTAAGTTGGGATTTCGTAAAGCTTAGGATGTTATGTACAAAAAAAATAGAGTAACAACTTTAAATATGTTCCCCATATAGCATCTACATGTGCAAAAATTGGTAAAATATAATAGGTGCAAAACATTTCAAAAATGAATATCATTTGTGAGTATTCATAATTAGTTCCAACCTGAAATAACACTATATGTTCCTATTTCCCTTCTTGTCTGTTTATTTTATTGGTTGAGACTCCAAACAAAGAATAAGAAGCACACTATCAAAAAGGAAGACACATAACCTTTGTTTACCAGAAAAAATCATTTCCAACACAACCAAAATAGGGAAAAATCTTAGAATACCACAAATTAAGATACACAAGCGCAAAAGTAGAAATTTTGCTCACCAGATACAACACTTTGCTAAAACTGTGAAACATAATATTAATAGAAAGAAAAAAGATTAAAAAAACAAAGTATCAAAAAATAATGATAAGCACAATGCAAAAAAGGAATGAATAATAAGTTTGTTCAGCACATATAACACTTTGACAAAACCACAGGAACAAAACAAGGAAGGAAAAGTCCCAGAATATCAGGAATAACGATATTCTTGCCAGAGGTATAGTCCACATTAAAAGAACCTTTGAAAAATATTTGGAGATGATACTTGACCAATTTGTGTAACAGTAGTGTTAGTGCTAGAAATTGTTCCTGGAATACTAAAGAACAAGCCAACACAATCTCATAAAAAAAAACTAAGTAAAATAGTTTTTTAGGGTTTTTGGTTTTACAATTTGTTATCAAGAGGGAAAAATATCATCAAGCTAAGACAAACACTAAATCATGTAACAGTGATGAACTGAGATGCATTATATATGAAATATAAACTATAAACAATATAAGCACAATACTGAGTTTCATCCACAGTTCACAAGCATTTCATGAATAATAGCCTCAAATAAGATATGAGTCTGTCAACCGAGTGATAACATAAACCAGAAATAAAACCAACAAAATAGAGTAAAATGGGCTTATATCTTGCATATATGTCATAATCAGTTATCAAAAATACATAAGAGTTTCTGAACTTAGCTCTATATACAGTAGCTTGAAATCCTCCCCTTGTACAAAAATTCGAACCATGACTCATTCTAACTTCTTACTTTTATCTTGGTTACATCTAGAAAACAATTATCTAACTAAATAACTACCTTTTAGGTCATACTATCAAAACACTAGTAAGCTAAAAACAAACTAATATCTTTACAAAAATTAACTAAAAGACACCTATCATCAATAGCCTTTTTAAATATCTTTGGCAGCTTTAGCCAAAAGTGTTATTCCCTCTAAATCTTGAGTCTTCCTTCTGGTTCTCTACTACTCAGCTTCTAGGTCTTCAACTCTCTTTGATAATTCTTGATTTTGCTAAGTTACATCTTGAATAGTCTGCTTCAGTTCTGCACATAAGTTTTGTGTTTGCCTTTTCCTTTTCAATGCTTCCTTCGAAACCACAATCAATTCTTGATAATGGCTGTTAATCTCCTCAAGATATTATCTTAATATTTTATTTTCCATTACTAATCCTTCATTTGTTTCTTGTAGAAAATATATTTGGTATTTGTACTCCTTGACACTTTTCCAAAGATTTTCATTCTGAGAATCTATACATTTCCCTTCTTGGAATGAAGAAGTTCCTTCTGATAACAAAGGGACATTCAACTTCTTAAAAATTTCCTCATCATCCTCTTCATACTTGAAAACCTCTGTCACTACAGGAACATTTGGAGATTTAACATCTTCAAAATTGCACTGGATTGATCGCTCTGCAATTTTCCCTTTCCCTGTACATGATTATAACATCACTGAATGATATTTCCTGGTATAAACTTGTTGAGGGCTAAGACTTCCCTTTCTTCCAATATCTTCTAGTTGTTCTAGAACTTTATTTTTTACTGCAGATGAAACAACAATCAAAGAATCCTATTTCTTACTCTTGAATTTTTCAGCATTCAAACTTTCATCCTTTTCAAAATTCTCTTGAGAAGAGGAGTCTTCTGATATTGTAATATTTTCTTGAGCTAGCTTGGGATTTAAAAGTTTTTTCATGTTTAACCTCAACTGGTTCTCAGTTCTGGTTTTAGGTCTCTAGTCTACTCCTACTTCTCCAAGCATACTCAAAGATTTACCTTGATGTTTTATAGTTTCAAGCTGAACAACTTCTCTTTTAACTTCTTTCATGACTAGGTTTTCTTCAAACCCTTCTTTTGAGCTATGTGTATTATCAACCCTTAATTTATCAAGCACTGGGATTTCACTTCTTTCTTCATGTACATCTGTAGGAGTCTATTCTTGTTCTACAACACATTTACCTTATTCCTAGTTTGTATCTTCATCAAAGGTATTTGCTCTGTCATCTTCATTGATTTCTGCTACATCTTCTAAATCCTACACTTGAAATTTCAACTGACCATCTTCACCAATCTTCTTTTGTTGTCCACCTACAAGCTCTTCAAGTTTTCTGTGTCAAAGACTCCACTTGAGTAGTCTGTTCTTCCACTTCAATAATGACTTCTTTCTTCAATTTTTTGACAAATCTGTGTGATTTGTTCATCTGTCTCCTTTTTTACTAGTCTTCCTTCTCGCTTTGAAACCCTGACTAGAACAGAAAATAATCCCAAGTCTTTCCTTTCTTTTGGAGCACAGTACTGATAATCAATTTTATCAATCCATGATGGAAAATGGACTGCTTAGTGTGATCCTTATGCTCCCTTATACTACTTGACATTTTCTGCAAACTTTTAAGGAAGAAGAAGGGGAGATTCATCTTTGACTCCTGATTTAAGTGCTGTAAAAACCTGATGTGATATTTAAAAACAGAGGCATATCTTCCCTCACAGGTTATATAAGTCTGCAAAATATTAATTGGCTCTCTCCATTCAGGCTTGAACTTCTGTATATGAACCCCCTTACCCAAATCTACTACAACATTGGGTGGCAAGAAATTCTCTGAATTAAAAGCAAAATGAACTTTCTTGAACCAAAACTCACCTTCATCAGTAATTTCTGTAGCTTCTTCTATTAAATCTCTAGTCAATTCAATTTTTAGGGTATTAAACAATACTGTGTGTTTCTCTAATCCTTGAGCGAATTCATATGAAACCTCTGAATGATAACCATCAATTTTCTCAAAATATTGAAACCATCCTGCTTCTTGAAACAATTTTGCACACTAAGGGAAATTTTTAGCCCATGTCATGTCTCAAGGCTCAGCCCTATTTGTCTTCCCACTTCTCTTCATTTTATGTATTGAACCTTAACTATTTCTCCTTCAGAAAATAGTTAAAATTATTTGAAAGTATGTTACTTCAATAGTAAAACATAAGCTGAGATGATTAGAACCCTTGATATGAATTTTTTCTCAAAAAGCTAATAAGTATTTCAAAACAATTTCACTGATAGAATAGACTAACAATTGATAAAAAATCGGGTTCCTAAACTTGCACTTCTTAATCAACACCCATAACTACTCCTCTGTCAATGCAAGCCCGAATTCATAAATGATGTCAGCAATCAGTTGCATACCTATCGTAATAATGATTTCAATTGCTAAAAAATATGCTATCTTGTCTTCCCAGGTGTCCAGTAACCTTCGTAGCTCTGTCTTCTACTGCCATGATTGCGCCAGTCAATTAATCTACAAACCCTAAACCTATAACCACCTTCATCACAATCTCTTACAACCATGGACTTCCAAGTATCATACATTCAAGAAATTCATAACTAACATCGAATTACTGCCATCGTGCACCATGATTACTATTTAAAGGATCTCTATTTCCCACATTTCAGACAGTTGCAACTCATCTGAATCATTCTTTTCTTAACTCAAACACTTGTCAAAATGATTAGTAAGTATTAAACATGTATCATTTTCCTTTACACATGTGGAAAAACTGTTAGTTTTTCAACATTAAGCTAGCATTATGTTAGGATCTTTACTGAGAGAATAACAAGTACAACAATCAAACACAAGAGATAATGAACACAATGTTTTTGATCGGGGAAACCATAAATGGAGAAAAACCTACAACTTCCTCATAGATAGAATCAGCACAATATTTAAAACCCCAAAACAGTAAGATGCACTCCCAACAACAGTAATCTTCTTCCTGTCTAGCCCCAGTGTCTTCTCCTTCCTCGACTATGCACTACACTTGAGTGTGTGAGTGATGTGTACTAAATAGAGACCCCATCTCTCTATTTATACTAATATTGACATGAATAAAACCCTACTAGGGCCGACCTCTACTTGGAGAGTCTAATAACCCTAGTGCCCCAAAACTGCGAGGACTTTAACCCTTACACAATCGAAGGGTTACCCACTATGACTTGACATGACTTGTTTACATTATTGATTCTCCCGATCGGAACATCAGGGCATGAAAACATGACTCAATTACATAATAGATACATCCCGGAATAAACATCAGGTTACAATACATAAGATACATAGATGAATACATTCCAAAGTTACAACTACATCAACACTCCCTCTTAACTAGGAAGGTATTCTTTTGACACAATTTTCAGCATTGGTCTTCTTCTCTGTATCAACTGGATCATCTCTCAATCTGGATCATCATGGGACATCATCACTGGATCTGGATCATCATCACTGGATTTGGATCATCACTCGATCTGGATCATCATCACTGGACTGGATCTAGATCATCACTCGATCTGGATCATTTCTTGATCTAGATCATCACTGCTGGATCTGGATCATCACTTGATCTGGATCTCTCAGAGTCGTCATAACTGGATCTGGATCATAGCTCGATCTGGATCTCATCTAGTCATCATCATGTGTGTACTATCTCATCATAGGAATTTCTATAGAGCCATCCTTCTTTCATGCTGGTTGTAGGCCTAGCCATCAGGTAGGCCTTCGCCCAGCACTTACATCTGGCCTACTCATCAGAAAGGCATGCCCAGCACTAACATCTGACCTACTCATCAGAAAGGCACGCCCAAAAATCACATCTAATCATGTAGTAAACTATAATCACATCAGAAAGGCCCCGCACTCACATCTGTCATGGAAGGAACTGAATCCTCTCACCATGATAGAATGACCTGCCCTTACATCTGACATGGAAGGAACTGAATCCTCTCACCATGAAATAATGGCCCACACTTACATCGACCATGGAAGGAACTTAATCCTCTCACCATGATGGAATGGACCACACTTACATCGGCCATGGAAGGAACTTAATCCTCTCACCATGACGAAATGGCCCGCACTTACATCGGCCATGGAAGGAACTTAATCCTCTCACCATGACGGAATGGCATGCACTCACATATGACCTGGAAGGAACCAAATCCTCCACCCTCGTCAGAAAGGCCCCCAGTCCCATACTGAGCTACCTGGTAACTGACCAGGTGCCTCCACTCTCCCAGAGAGTGGCAGTTGCCCTTACATCTGTCCTACTCGATAGAATGGCCAGCACTCATATCTGACATGGAAGGAACTGAATACTCTCACCATGACAGAATGGCTCAGCCCTTACATATGACCTGCTCGTCAGAATGGATTTGAATCTTTAGCACTCATATCTGACATGGAAGGAACTAAATCCTCTCACCATGATAGAATGGCTCAGCCCTTACATCTAACCTGCTCGTCAGAATGGCTTTGGGACTCATCACTTTCCCTTGGAGGAAACCTCGATTTGGAGAACACCAAGCTTCTCCCTGGAGTACTCGAACTTTAGTTTGTCTAATGGCTTCATCAACACATCAGCTATCTGTTCCTCTGTCGCAACATACTGGAGCTTCACTGCTCCTCTCTGCACCATATCCCTGATATAGTGATACTTGATCTCGATGTGCTTCGACTTGTGATGGAACACTGGATTCTCTGAAAACTTCATGCAACTCTGGTTGTCACAATGTATACAAGTAGCATCCATCTGGAGATCAAATAAATCAGACAGTAGCTTCCTCATCCATACTGCCTCACAACTAGCTGAACAAGCTGCGACATACTCTGCTTCAGTTGTACTCAGTGCCACACATGATTGCTTCCTACTAAACCAAGAGATCACACCTGATCCCATACTGAAGCAACATCCTGAAGTGCTCTTCCTATCGATGGCACTGCCTGCCCAATCTGAATCAACATAACCCTCCAGGTTAATCTTTTGATTCACATCATACTTGAGCCCATAATCAATTGTACCCCTCAGGTACCTCAGAATATGCTTTGCAACAATCAAGTGAGAATTTCTCGGATCTGACAAGAATTGGCTCAATGTGTTCATAGAAAAGCAAATGTCTGGTCTCGTGTTCGTCAGGTACATCAATGATCCAATCATCTGATGATACATCATAGCATCAATCGAATCTGAAGAAGCATCATTCAATAGCTTCAGGTTTGGTGCCATAGGTGTGGCCATAGTCTTGCAGTCCATCATCCCAAACCTCTTCAGGATTTCTACTGCATACTTCCCTTGTCCAAGGAATATTCCATCTATACTCTGCCACACCTCCATACCCAGAAAGTACTGCATCATACCCAAGTCCTTCATCTCATACTTGGAAGCAATATTTCTCTTCGTATCATTAATCAACCCCTCCATACCTGTCAAGAACAGATCATCTACATATAGTAGAAGCATCACTGGGTTTCCATCTTCAACCTTGTAGTAAAGGTTGGAATATGATTTACTCTTGGTAAAGCCGAAACTAGATAGAAAGCTATCAATTCTTCCATACCATGTCCTGGGTGCCTATTTCAAACCATACAGGGATTTCTTCAATCTGCATACATGAGACTCTCTGTCATGTGTCTCAAAACCGAGTGGTTGTTCTACATACACTTCCTCTTCCACTACACCATTCAAGAAGGCAGTCTTAACATCCATTTGGTGTATCTTCCATTTCATCACTGCAGCTAGAGGAAGTACCGATCTGATGGAAGTGTATTTGGCTACAGGCGCAAAGGTCTCCTCATAGTCTATTCCCTCTTTCTGAGAGAAACCTTGAGCTACAAATATTTCCCTGTAATTTTCAATGCTATCGTCTGCAGCATGTTTGATCTTGTAGATCCATTTGGAAGTTACAACTGACTTCCCATTTGGTCTTGGGACAACATCCCAAACATAATTCTTCATGATCAATTGGTAATCTTCGATCATAGCATCCTTCCATTCTTTCTATTCTGTCGCTTCTTCATAACTGGAAGGTTCTTTATCAATGAAATCACATAGTAAAGCTACATACCCGGAATAGGATCTGGTCCTCTTTCTTTCTCTGTGATTCTCTTCTAGAGCCCCATATCTTTCTGCACCTTGGATAAGTTCTCGTACCCAAGCAGGTTTCCTCTTATGAGGATTCTTCTCTAGAGGTGCATCTATAGGTCTTTGTGGTTCTTCAAATTCTCGATCTTCTTCTTGAGTTTCTTCATTCATGGTTGTATCATGAATTTTGGGTGCTTCTGCTTCTTCAGGTTCTTTAGCAGGTCTCTTTCTGGATCTGTTGTAAGCTGTGTCTTCATCAAATGTCACATCCCTGCTGATGTCAATCTTCTTATATCATGGGAAATATATTTTGTAAGCCTTCGAGCTTTCAGAGTATCCCACAAATATACCCTTCTTTCCTGAAGGATCTAATTTAGTCCTCTTCTCTTTTGGCATGTGGATGTACACAGGACAGCTGAATATTCTGAGATGGTTGACTTCTGGTTTCTTACCAGAGAAGACTTCTTCAGGAGTCTTGTTCTCTAGTACTCTATGTGGAGTACGGTTTTGTACATATACCGTTGTTTTGGCAGCTTCCACCCAAAGATGCATAGGAAGGTCTTGATCATGAAGCATGGCTTTTACATCTTCCATGATGGTTTTGTTCTTCCATTCCGCAACCCCATTCTGTTGTGGATTATAAGGAGTAGACAACTCCCTCTTAATCCCTGATTCTTTACATATCTCTTTGAATTCATTTGAAGTGAATTCTCCACCATTATCTGATAGAATGGTCTTGATCTTATTTTCAGTATGGTTTTCGATCAAGGCTTTGAATTTTTTAAACTTGTTGAATACTTCATCTTTGTTCTTAATGAAGTAAACCCATGTCTTCCTAGAAAAGTCATCAATAAAAGAAACATAATACGCATACCTGCTTAGAGAGTTTGATGACATAGGACCACATACATCGGAGTGGATGATTTCCAAGATTCCTTTTGCTTTACTTTCACTGCTTGGAAATGTCTTCTTTGCATTCTTTCCTTTCGCACATCCTTTGCAGACCCCATCATGTTTTGCTTGGATTTTTGGAAGACCTTCGACAGCTTTGCTTGCAATAGGTAGTGCTCTGTAATGCACATGTGCAAGCCTTCTATGCCAAATTTCACTTGGCTCGAATATGTCATGGACCAAGGCTTGGTCTAGATGGCCCTTCAATTTGTATAATCCTCCTTCTTATTCTCCAGTTACTACCGCATCATCGATAGTCTTTCCTTTTGGCCACATGATGACTTGACCATCTATGAATGCAACCCGCATTCCTTTTACATCTAATGCTGATATGGAGAGAAGGTTCTTCTTGAGTCCCGACACAAACAATACTTCTTTCATTATTAGAGATTTTCCAGAGTCTAACTTATATGAATATTCCCCACTACCTTTTATTGGATATTGGTAGTCATCTCCTAGCTTTACCTTGTGAGGTGATTCATGTTCTGATAGTCTTACAAAGGATTCCTTGAATCCAGTCATATGTTTGGAAGCCCCACTGTTTATAATCCAATCATCACTACCATGAGTAATGTTACCTATGAGAGTTGATATCAGAACATATTCATCCTCGCTTGAAGAATCTTCACTTTCATATCTGGATCTCTTTCTGGATGGTTCATCATCCTTTGCAGCATGAGCATGATGT